>VUQH01088763.1:47236-72997 GCA_015106775.1 Etroplus canarensis | reverse complement strand
CCATACACACACACACACACACACACACACACACACACACACACACACACACACACACACACACACACACACACACACACACACACTCTTTGATGCCCAGGGCTTTATGAGTGGTGTTTAATGCACAGTGCCCTGCTTGCTGTTTCTATCTGTCTCTCTTTTCTAGTTTTCTGTCTCCATCTCCTTCTTCCTCCTTCCCTCCCTCCTTCTGTCTTTCTGTCTCTTCACTCCTCCTACTCCTCCTCCTCCTCTCCCTGCTGTATTTGCAGTCAGCTTTAGTGCCAGACACCCTGAGGCAGCAGTAGCGCCAGCGAGTCTTCCCACCTCTGTTTTTGTGGTAGGAGATGACATGTCGAAGCTTTGAAGGGCAGGGGAAGGGAGGGAGAAGGGGAGGGAACGGGAAGGGAAGGAGCACATCACTCGGCGCGGAGGAAAAGCAAGGGACCCAGAGAGAATGTCATGTGGCCTGCAGTCCGCCCAGATATTCTCTGTCTCTCTCTCTCTCTTTCTCGGGCTGTCTATGTGGGCAGGGAGGAATGGCGACAGGAAGCAACCCCTCCTCCTTCCTCCCTTCATCCTCTCCTACCCTCGTTTAGCTCTTCACTCACTCCTCATGTCTTCCTTGCTTCACCAGCCCCCTTTTCCTCTTCCCTATTCCACCTCCCTCCACACCTCTCGCTCATGCTTCTCCTCTCCCTTCTCAGGGACAAGTTTCTGCTCAGAAACTGCATTTTTTCTTTTTACCCTCCCCTTCTTTCGCTTTGTCTGTCTTCCTCACCCACAGGCGTGCCTGTGCATCATAACTCACTTGGTGTTGAAGTGTGCTGAGGTGTGTTGAGGTGTGTTGAGGTGTAAACTGTGAGTGACTAGCAGACAAAACATGTTTGATTCTGGCATTACTCATCCTTTCTTGTAAAAAAGGAAAGCATTTGTATTTTTTCCATGCATAGGTGCCCTTATATACACCACATACGCTATATTTTAAATGCAACATTATGCAAGCCCATGCCTTTAAAATTGCTGTGAATGTCCCACAGTGAAAGGCATACAGACTAATAAAACAAAGTCGTAATAAAATTGCAGCAAATGTGATCGGGGCCTTCAGGTATTTAACTGTTTATATTCCCACTGGAGGATTGCTGGGTTTGTGTACTAATTTGTGCATCGGAGCAGTGGGATTAGCACTGAGGCAGACAGGATGGGGCCACACAGAAATGATCAAACATCCTGTCAGATATGTGCTGTTGAATGAAAGGGGTAGTCTTGCCTTTGTTTGTTTCACAGAGAAAACAGATGATGCTCACAGTGACTCTCCAAATCAACCTAATAAAATGATGAAAGGAATACAGAAGCCTTCGCTGTGGTATTAAAAAAAAACTTTCCACAGACTTTGATATGCACTTCTAACAACTATACCAGCCTGCTCTCATGTGGCTGCCTTCTCACCTGTGTTCTTTCAAAGCAGTGACACATGAGCTCTGCACATTTAAAGCATACATTAAAACACAGACAGCTACTATAAAAATGGATACTTGTCTAAGCTAAGATCAAAGCTGTATCAGTTAGGGCCCAAGGAAACACGAAGGTACTTTTAAATTTGTCCGAAATTAGTGGACGGTTTGTTTGAGTCTTGGTGTATATCCACACTCTTATGTTTTCATTTTTAACATTTATAGGGATGGCATTCAGTCCTTTTTTTGACACTTTTGACAACAATAACACAGACACCCACACTGACTTCATTTTTGGCTTTTATCAGTCACAAAAACTAGCTCTCCGTGGTCGCCATGTGACCACCGAAGGTATATTCATGAAAAGTCCCAATTTCTTCATGAAACCTGACCCGACCCCACTCGATATGATGTGGGGCTAGATGCCGTGGCCATTTTTTTTCTTTTTTTTTCCATGCAAATTGGATGATTAAGAACTGAAGTATGCAGCAGCGAAGTTGATTCCACAATACCATTGAAATTTCTTTTCACCAATTCTTTTTTAGCCACAGCAACAGTGGTTGACTATGGCAGCAGACACAACATGGTGCTATTGAGATATGGCTAAAAATGTAAAAAAAAAAAAAAAATTAAAAAATTAAATAAAATAAATAATAACTTGAAAATGATAGAAAATGCCACCTGTATTTTTAAAATGTCTCAAAATCTAATTATCAAATGAGTTCCATATCCCTGTTTTTCAAGGGTATAGATACAACATTACGCTAGCCTCATACCATAATTGCCTAAGTCATTTTTTTGCCAAATTGTGATATCTGCCTAACTAAAACAATGACATTGTTTTTTCTTGTTTTTTCTTGTTTTCCAAAAACATTGAAATATGACTTGGGCAATTATGCTATGAGGCTAACGATTATTGCTAGGCTGGCATACCATTTGTGATTTCATTCCTCTCCTGAAGATACTTCCTTCAACTCTAATATCGTGCTGTATTTGCTTTGTGATGACTGCAGCCATGATCCCCTTAAACTTTACTTTCAGTCACTGTTCCATCTCTTTGTGAGTCTAAGCAAATATATCTCTGGTCTTACATTTTGACACTGCTGTTATTCCTCTGTGGTAATTTATTCAAGGAACCAAACCTCGCCTTCCTGTTAATACTGGCATTCACACAGCCAAAATGGAGAATTTTTCTATGCTTTTCCAGGTATGTTTGTATAGATGAGAATTATTTTTGAAATGCTCATCTGGATGGAGATCATTTTTAAAAAGATCATTTGTGGCCATATTATTATTACTTTTACTTTCATAACACAAGATGGAACAGTTTAATTTGGTAAATGAATTGGTACTTATATAGTGCTTTTCTACTTTAACTGAGCACTCAAAGTGCTTTTTACTACAAGCCTCATTTCTATTTCACTTAATTCTATGACTTAAGTGTATTTAACTATCATGCACACATTCACACTCTGATGGATGCATCAAGAGCAATTTGGGGTTCAGTGTCTTGCCCAAGGACATTTCGATATGTAGACTGGAGAAGTTAGGGATCGAACTGCCAACCTTTGTGTTGAAAGATGACCTGCTCTACCTCCTGAGCCACAGCCACCCACATGATATAATGATATTATGATATATGATATTTGATAATATTATGATAATATTATATGATATTATGATATTCCCTTAGCACACTATTTGCCTGCAAATAGTGTGCTAATATCATTGAACCATGAGTATTTGCCAATGTGTGTGAAGAGTTATGAAAGACAATATCTCAGTTTGTATGTGCTTACCAAGCGGCAGCCTCAAGGGCTGATGAATTAAGCCAACATAGGAGTGCCAAAAACTGCCTTTCCACTAGTGGCCACTTGAGCCTCAAAATCCATATTGAGTCCCATGTTAAAATACCCTATATCAGTGATAAAATAAACATGTTTACTGCCTGGTACAAAAATCAGGATGGTTATCCCTTTATAACAACTGTATGAAAAGTTAGGGTCATGGCTGCTTTAAATGACAAAGTGTAGCTGGCAGCTGTTTTGGTGAGTGGTGAGTATTTTATTAGGTTGTAATTTAGCACTATTTAGCAGGTTTATGAATGCAACTTGCTAATCAAGCTTCCTATTGTAACCTGATAATTTAGCATCCATGATGACTTCTTCCATGGGCTCAAAGAAACTAAATGTTGACAGCCAAAATGCTCACACCGATTCCAGGAAACAGTGGGTGCTGTCATGGTGTCTGTGCTTATTTTTCATATACAGTTTATGGTATGTACTCAGATTTCTGAAGGTTTTAATCTGTATATTTGCACATGTACCAAGATTTGGAAATATGTGTAAAAAGGGTGCATGTATTCACCTGACAATATACTTAGTCAAAAATAAATCTAAACACCCTTTAGTTCCCTATATTTGCAGATTGCAGATCTCAAAAGCAAAATTCATGGGTATCAAGATAGCAAACTGAGTTCTTTCTGAAGTGGAAATTTGAATTTATTATTTACTGAAACACAGATATAGACAGCTATTAGGAATAATACTGCGAGAATATTACTCCCACAGCCTGAGGATAAAAAACAAAAGAGGTGTCACTTGTTGACAAAAGTAAGTGGCTTTTTCTAACTCATGTGAGCTCAGTGGGTGCTAAAACATGTGTGTGTCTGTTTGTGTGTTTATGTCATTGTATGACATACTGTTTGTGTTTACATGCATTTGTATCGATTGCATCACTGCAGGCCAGTTTGATATTTCAAGTCATTACAAGCGTCAGAAAGGGAAGAGATTACAGGGTACAGCGGCAATAACACACGCTATTAGCAAGACAAGGTGTTATTATGCCTCTGGTGTCAGGTGAGATGTCAGAGCAACGAGTCTGTGTCATGCTTACAATTGCTGGATCAGCAGGCTTACAGAGTAACAAGTCAGTAATACAAACACATTAACAAAGAGGGAACTACTGTATATAAATCTTTTCTTTTACTTTAATAGTTTAGTTAGTTGCTATTTTTCTGGAGTAAATTTAAAAAAATAAAACATCTAAAAATACATTAAAATTAATACAACATGACATTTTTAAACACCTGATTATGAAACTTGTCATCACTTTGCAACATGTATACAGTCCCATGATTGTCACAAACCAGCCTACTCTTACAGTGCACTTTTATTCTTTCACTTTCAGATTTGAAATTTCCTCTGCGAGCTCTTCCTTTTACAGTAAGAGTGTTAAAAGCATTAAGAAAATGCTCATGGCCGCAAATGTGAATGAGCACATAAATTTTGACGGCCTCTTTTTTCTCCCCTTCTTTCTTGTTGCGTCTAAATTTTCCATGCCTGGCCTCCCTACTGCTGAGAGTGCTGTTCCTCGAAGCCGCAGTGTATTTTGAAGCAAGGTCGGGAGAGAGCCAGAGGCTCCAAAATCAGTCACAAGACTCCCAGTGTTCCACTGTTCAGCTTGCTCTTGGCATCAACTCCAGACCAGAGAGGTCTAGCTAGCCGCAGCCACTGTGTGTGTATGTGTGTGTGTTTGTGTGTGAACATATATAACCCTCCCCCCTTCCAGCTTCTAAGCCTATATAGAAATAGCAATGGTTGACTCATTTATGGGCTCTCCCACACAGACACAGTACCTAGGTGTGAGTCAGAGAGGCTTGAGTAAAGTTTCTGTTGGAAGAATTTTCAGTTTTTGTTATAACCCCCAATCCATACACACAGTCTCCGCAATAGTAAAGTATGCATGTAACTGAAGTGGAAGTGGGCCCAGATGTACTGGAGTTTGACAAATCCGAATACACAAGCAATTCAGGGAAGCTCCTCTAAATTGCTTCCATACTTTGGCTGACAGTGATGAGGTCATCCCCTGTAGAAAAAGAGGCAGTGATTCTGACAATGCTCAAATTTCATACTTTTTGTGATGCTGTCATTATAGACCATCATACAACAAGACGATAGTCTGTCGTCAGTCCTAACCTCTTCTGAAAGATAGACCTACAGCACTCTGTTTAGAAAAAAAAGATGGCATGGGTGGATGAGGGTGGACCACACATCAAATACTCACACTCGATTAACACATATGGATCTGACATTAATCCTGAAGGTTCCTTTAAGTATGTCAATGGAAAGCCATCCATCTGTCTTCGTCTTCAGACGGAATATCCACCCGGGGTCTGGAAGTCTAGGACGCAACACGCAAAACCACAGTGAATATAAATAAATGGCTGTATTTCTCTCTCTGCTTTTGTCTGGTCAGGACACTCCATGGAGAGCCTGCCAACTTGAGCATCTACATTTGGGTTTGGCTGTTCCCCTCTACCGACAGCTCAGCCCAGCCAAACCACAGGAAAAGGAAGCAAAAAGGTTCTCTCTGAAGGGCTTATAAAATATTGTCCCGAGTAAAAATGGCCGAGGTGAATGGCAACATTCAGTTCCACCACTACAAACAAAAAGCCTTTGAAGGACAGACAAGGGATAGTCATTGTTATTTTTGCTGCTTTTGCTGCCCTTCTGTTCCTGTGTTTTACTTTTTCTCATAGTTCAGTTGTGTTACTGCTAAGTGCTGTGTGTTTTCTGGCAGAGATATTGCAAGGTATTTTAGTACTTCTCACTGTTTAGCAGCACCTCTGCATAGTAGTGGCTTCAAATTACCTGGAAACACCATCTATTTGAATGTTTTTTCAGTGTACTGCATATAGAGTTTTTTCCAATAAAACAGTCCAAGTACATGATAAAATGATGTTTAATTAGATTTCAGCGACTGCTGATGTAGCTTCATGCATTTCCTCTAATGAAGTGTCTCAGCCAAATTATGTAACTTAAAAATAAGGACTTGCATGATATTTACCATACAAACAGGACACTGGTATCAATCTTCTCTAGTAACGATGGATTACAATTTAGTCCAACCCACACAGAGGGGGAAACAATTCATGACTCATTCTTACCAAGTTAACACTGTTAAAACCTCAACATTCACTGCAGGTTGGTTTTACAGTCATGTGAAAAACTAAGGACGCCTCCACTGCTTCTGAAGGAATTAAGCAGGTAAGTACCAGACAGGTGCTGCCAATCATTTCAAATGCACTTGATAAACTGATTAACAGTCAGTGTGATCACGTCTATAAGAGCAGAGATTTTGGTAGTTTGCTGCTCTGGAGCATTCAGGTGTGTGCTAACACAATGCCACAGTCTTCCCCGGAATGGACCATCCCAGCAAATTCACCCATGCAAAAAACTCAAGAACTACATTTCAGACTCTACAGGCCTCCCCTAGCAAGTTAAATGTTAAGGTTAATGACAGTACAAGCAGAAAAAAGACTGAACAAGTATGGCTTGTTTGGAAGGGTTGCCAGAAGGAAGCTTCTTTTCTTTTAAAAATGTGGCCTACATGGCTTAGCTTTACGAAGTTGCATCTGCACAAACCACAAATCTTCTTGTGCTGTCCTTTGGGCATTTGAGACCAAAGTGGACATATCTGACTGTAATGCACAGCAACACATTGTGTGAAAACCAAACACAGCATATCAGTACAAAGACACCATACCAATTGTCAAACATGGTCATGAAGGGGTGATATTTTGGGCTTTTGTTGCAGCCATGGGTCCTAGGTACCTTGTAGTCATTGAGCTGACCATGAACTCTTCTGTATACCAAAGTTTTCTAGAGTCAAATGTGAGGCCATCTGTTCAATGGCTAAAGCTTGGCAAATATTGGGCCACTCAAAAGAACAGTGGTCTCATGCACACTAGCAAATCTGCAACAGAATGCCATGGAAGAATCGTGTTGTTGCAATGATCCAGTCAAAGTCCAGACCTCAATCTGACTGAAGTGCTGTGGCGTAGCCTTAAGAGAGCAGTGCATAAAGGAATGCAACCTCAATGAACTGAAGCAATGTTGTTAAGAAGAGTGGACCAAAATGTGAGAGACTGATAGTCATGAGAACCATTACTTCAAGATCCATTACTTCAAGTTATTGCTGCTAAAGGTGGTTCTACAAGCTACTGAATCATGGGGTGTACCTAGTTTTTCACATGACTGCAGAGGGTTCAATGAAAACTTTCATTTTAAATGACTGTAAGTGACCTGCCTTCATTGTCACTTAACTGAATGGCAAAACAAAACTTTCCTCTGCTGCCTCCCAGTTATTCATTTATTTATTTAGCACATTTGTGTAACCATAATTCTGGATAGTTACATTGGCTAAATTAATGCGCCACTCAGTTTATTTACAACTGATAACATGCTCTAACATTACTGAGCCATCTGGATTGAAAATACACAGAACTGTCATTACTTTTGTAAATTTTTAACCTGGTGACAGTGTAAAGGGTAGGATTCTTCATAAGATGTGTAAAAGATGCAAAACTCTGGCAGTGAACTAAATGTTCATACAGTGGCTTGTAAAAGTATTCACCCCTTGACATTTTTCCTAATTTTTGTGTTATAACCTGTAATTTAAATAGCTTTTTATACAAAAATTGTACACAAAATAGTTCAAATTGGAGAAGTGAAATTTAAAGAAAAAAAATATGATTCAAAGAGATCTATTAAATTAAAAAAAAAAAAGAAAAATGGTATGTACATATGTATTCACCCCCTAAAGTCAGTACTTTCTAGAACCAGCTTTTGCAGTAATTACAGCTGCAAGTCTCTTGGGGTATGTCTCTATGAGCTTGGCACATCTAGCTACTGGGATTTTTGCCCATTCTTCAAAGCAAAAACTGCTCCAGCTCCTTCAATTTGGATGAGTTCTGCTGGTGCACAGTAATCTTTAAGTCATGCCGCAGATTCTCAGTTGGATAAGGGTCTGGGCTTTGACTAGGCCATTCCAACACATTAACAGATTTCCCCTTAAACCACTGGAGTGCTGCTTTAACAGTATGTTTAGGGTCATTGTTCTGCTAGAAGGTGAACCTCCATCCCAATCCCAAAATCCTAGAAGACTGAAACAGGTTTTCCTCAAGAACTTCCCAGCATTTTGTGCTATCCATCATTCCTTCAGTTCTCACCAGTTTTCCAGTCCCTGCTGATGAAAAACATCCCCACAGCATGATACTACCACCATGCTTTACTGTGAGGATGGTGTTCCTGGGGTGATAAGAGGTGTAGCGTTTTTCCTTGATTGCCCAACAGTTCAATTTAAATCTCATCAGACCAGAAGAACATCTTCTATATGTTTTGAAAGTCTCTTACATGCCTTCTGGCACACTTTAAATGTGCTTGCTTACTTATTTTCTGTAATCTTGGCTTTTCACTGGCCGAAAAACTCAGCTGTATGGTATGTAAGGCTTATAGTGGTCCTATGCACAGACAGAGCAGTCTCCGCTGTGGAGCGCTTTAGCTCCATCAGGGTTACTTTTGGTCTCTTTGTTGCTTCTCTGATAAATACACTCCTTGCCTGAGCTGTACGTTTTTGGTGGACAGCCCTCTCTAGGCATATTTGTTGTGGTGTCATATTCTTTCCATTTAAATGTGCTCTGTGCAATTTTCAAAGTTTGGGATATTTTTTTATAACTCAACCCTGATTTCTGCTTCTCTATAACTTTTGTCCCTGACCTGTTTGGAGACCTTTTTGGTCTTCGTCGTGTTGCTTGTTTGGTGGTCTTTTGGGAGTAGTGGTGTTACAGACTCTGGAGGCTTTCTTTCAGAACAGGCGTATCTATCTATCTATCTATCTATCTATCTATCTATCTATATATATATATATATATATATATATATATATGTGTGTGTGTGTGTGTGTGTGTGTGTGTGTGTGTGTGTGTGTGTGTGTGTGTACTTAGACCCTTAGTTGCACATGTGGACTTTATTTAACTAATCATGTGTCTTCTGAAGGTAATTGGTAGCACCGGATCTTATTTAGGGGCTTGATAGCAAAGGGGGTGAATACCACAAGGGGTAAGCAAATCAAAATATCAGCTTAGTGGTCAAAGTACAAATATACCTATTATTTGAAGTGGGACACCAGAAAAAAATGAAACAATTTCAAAGCTTTTGCAAACCATTTAAGTTTTTAAGTGTTAGTAATGAGCTGGGTTACAGCCCTACCAGTCTTATGCATACCTGCAGTATGTAGATGCCTAACCATAAAATTGAAATGATATGTGGTGGTGGTGGTGGTGGAAAGAACCTCTTCCATTCCAATGTTTTTCCATCTCTCATCTGTGGAGATTTGCTCTTCCAACAAACACACAGATATTATACAAACCAATGTCAAAAATAGTTACAGTCAAAAAGTAAAGCAAACTAATCACCTCCTACACTCACAGATACAAACCAAACACACAAACATGTACCACATGCATCCTCCCATCTTCCCACCCACTGTTCTCTCCTTGATGGTGTTTGAGAGCAAATGTAGTTTCATAGCTTGTGTGCATAGGTCTGTGTGGTGTTCCTGGTAAGCTTAACAACACATTAGAATTCATGTTCACTTACAGACATACACAGACATGAAGGTGCATGGATGCGTGGCTAAAAGCACTGGAGCATACAATGTAAGCACGCATGAGGTGTGTGTGTGTGTGTGTGAGGGCTCAGGCTGCCTTTGTTATGTGATGTGCATGGAGGGCCATCTGGTCACCCTTGCCATGCCGTAGTCCCTGTGAAGTGCTGTCAGCGTGGCTGTTGTGGTCTCCCGTGGCGACTGGAGGCTTGCTGCACAGCACTTCCAGCCCAGGCAGCCAACCTCAGAAAAGGAAATTTGGGTCGCTCAAATAGAGGGGTTGCTCCCGAGCTATTTACAGAGCCCTCTACCGGTCCAGCACCACCCACGATATTCCATATGAGAATCAGTGTGTGTGTGGTGCTTGTGGTGTGTGTGAGTGTTGGGGGGGTTGAGAAATAGAGGGGGTTGGTGGGGTAAGTTTGTGTGTGCCTGTGTATGTGAATACTTTTTATGAGGAAATACTAGTTTTACATTTATGTGTGCTGGCATGTGTGGCATCTCTTAGCAAAGTCAAGTATATTTAAAGCTTCATTAAAAACCAATATTCTATAAGCAAAACCTTTACACCTTGTCTACTTTACACTGTAATTAGAACCTGTAGCAAATAAATAATTAGCAACATAACAAAGCAACAACATTCACTGATTCATGTGCTCCAGATTATATACTTGTGCATAACAGGAGCCACAGTCTCATATGATATGTATCACAATTATTCAGTCCCAATCAAATTTATGGATACTGCATTTAAAGAGACAATACCAGGGCTGCATTTGAGCCATTTCTTTTCTAACCTTTCCTGCATAAACATCTGGGGCGTCATGGTTGCCGCGCATGGAAATATGATGAGGATATGGAGAAGAACGGAGCCTCAGATTAATGAGAAACCTGCCTGTAGGAAACTTTGGTTCAAGTGAGATCATGGGCATTCTCTTTTGATGCCCATCACTTTGGTTTAGTGGTTTTCTGGTTGAGACTTGGGGAATAATGCTGAAACAGAGCTGTGGAGCCATTCACTGAGATGCAGAAAATCTGATATACTATATTCACCATAAATCACATCATGCTTACTTCTTGCAAACATGACTCGTTGTATTGAGAAGTGGGACAGTCGTTTGATTTTTGTAACAAACAGGACCTCATATGAGTACCTTGCCCACGTGCTTTTGATGTATCTGAGATAGGTAAGCAAGTAAACAATCTAAACGCCCACAGGACGAGGACAGTCCACCGCCACCCAAGGGGAGACCTCCAGCATCAACCAAAGTCTTCTTATGTTGTGAATATTAGGTTAAGGTTATTTTAGGCCGACCAACTCCAGAAGCAAATTACAGTGCAAGAAAGGGGGTGAAAAACCAAGTGGGCTGTCTAGTGTGTAATTTTCCTGTTTCTTTTTCAAAGGATGAGGTATTCCTCGAGGAAGCCCTGTTAAATTTACAAGCCATGACCCCACATCAGCGGGAAGGAGACTCCTCTGAAAGGGAAGAGGAGGCATGGACAGTGGTTTATGACTTTATGTCTAGCGCTTGATGGAGCTAGCTCACTGTGTTCAAAAAATCTTTACTGTCTATTAATCAGATTTAGAGCAGGTAATCAAAAGTGTTGTCTTTGGCTTGGTCTTCAAAAGAAAACAAAGTGATAAATCAGACACCGCGAGCAGTTCTGTCATGGTTAGTGCAAACGCTCATGCATACCAAACTTGGCTGGTATGAGATTCCTAAATAAGACCCCGATTTAAAGAAACCTCACCTTGAATAAAGGTCTTTCCTGCCTGAACAAGAGAGCAGCCTTTAAAAGAATGAAGATGATCACTGCTTACTCCTCAAGTGTACCTCCAGACGTCTCTGCCATAATTATGCCAGTCTGGGAGAATTACAGGTACCCTGGCATTACCTCTAATACACACAAAGATACACACACTTAGTTCTTCTGTATGAAAAGCTACTATACGCTTGTTTTCACATGATTCAAGTTCGTAAACTCTTCAGAAAACCATTTGACTTTGCGACTCTGATCTTTGCCAAGATCACTGGCTATAATTAGGAGTTAAGGATCAGATACTAAATTGCAACCAGAAAATTTGTAACACTAGAAGGCAAATGATTGAGGCTGCTGACCCATGATAATGTAGAAACACACATATAAATTTATATATATATATATATATATATGTGCATTATGGATACCTTCACTTCTTTAGTGCTGCAGTATGAGGCCATATATTCTTCCTCTGAGTTTCCAAGGGGCCCTTGGCGTACTATGTGGGGAGGGGGCGGGGATATGCTCTGCAGTGTGGCTTGCTGGTTAATTATGGGTCGCGAGCTGCTGCTCGGCTGGCCTGGGCGGGTGTTGGAGCCAGTGGGTCTGGCACAGGGAGGTCTGGCCACAGACCCCGGTGGTGACGGCATGAAGTCTGGGACGAGTCAGAACACCAGCCCAGGGTTTGGAGCATTCCTCACATTCCCTCCTCCCATGGCTGCCTGCCTGTATGTGTGGATGTGTATAAGTTAGAAAGCAAGGGAAGGAAATGTGTGAAAGATGCAATATGTGTCCATGTTCATAAGCATATGTACACAGGATGTGTACATGATTTTACATCTTGGCTGTATGGTTAGTGCACGGAGCCAAAAACGGGGCCGGGTTAGTGACAACAAGAGGTAGCTGTTGTGATAGCTTAGCCTCAGGGAGAAGAACAGCTTGTTCCAGCAGTCAGTGAATAGACAAAGTTTTTGGCACAGTTATGAGTAGTCTGATGTCTTGTAAACTTATTTAAAGCAAAAAAGAGTTTACTTGAAAATGTTTTCTCATTTAGGGAAAACTGTCTCTTAAAAGCAGAAGTCAGAAAATTGGTGTGAAAATAGGATTTTACAAACAGACAAATCTTGAATTCTGTATATTGTAAAATATGATGAATAATATCACTATAAACTCACTATGTAGCACCAAGAATTCTCTGAAACCTGGACTTTACTTATTTAGCAAACTATCTGGACAAAAACAAACACACTTTCACATAATGTTACAGTCATCATGGTTTTATGTTTCTTTTCTAAGGGGGCCTTAATATGAAATGTCAGAATGTCAAATCTATATATGCAAGAGTTTTCATAAGATGTGTTTCAGATGATTCCTTGTGTTTTTATTCCCACTTGTAGTTATCATACATTTTGTTTTTAAACAAAGCTTGGTAATTTTAGATTAATGTTATGATACAGCCCTGTTTCCAAGAACACTGCAAATGCAAACGCAAGTCATAATTTATATATTTAACTGAAAGCAGTATTAAGACAACATAGGTCAAATTGAGGCATTTTTGTGCTTTTTTATGTCTGTGAAATGGGATGTATATATTGTTCATGGGACCAATGAGTATATGCACGTTTTGAAGTAACATAGCTGCCATGCAGATGATGTCTTTCTCAGGTAAGGTCTTGCTAATTACAGCAACACAATGCTAAACCACATTCTGCATGTATTCCAACAGAACGGCTCATAGTAGAACAGTTCTCAACTGGGTTCTACACTGGCCCTTCTGAAGTCCAACCCTGTTAAATCACTAATCATTACTCACTAATAAAAACAATATGGAATGAAAAATATGAAGGTGCAGATCCCAAACTTTTCAGAAGCAAAAATCCTGCATCGAGCAAGAGTAGCTGTCCAAAGTTCCTGAGTACTTACAGAGTGTTGTTAATAGAGGAACTGATCCAACAGAGAAGTAAATATGCCACCCTCTAAACTTTTCACAGATGTGTTGCTGGGATCAAATTTAACATGAGTATATATTTTCAAAAAACTTCTCAGTTTCACAATTTTAAATTAAATGCAAGGTTTAAATTATTTTCAAATCACTAAATTTGTTTTTATTTTTTAATCTTAATTTTTTTTTTTAATTTGCAACTAGTGCAGCAACAAAAAGAGCAACTGTTTTGATGTTTGATATGTTGCTTTTTTAATCTGCAATCGTGCAAAGCCTTAGTTTTGCATTTTTTTCATTCTTAACAATCAGTCTAATTTTTAATAAAACTATATAATTGGTACTACAGTATGTATAGGAAAAGTGGCAAGTGCTTAAAATTTCTCTGTGTCTAGTGAGCATTTATCTGTAAATTCAGTTTTTATTTAAAATGTATTCTAGTGTACTATGCGTTTAACTGTAGACAAATTTAACAGTTTTCTATACTGAGTAGGCTTGTCGTGTTGTCTGTAAAAGACAATTTGTTGCCAGTGTACTGTGTAATCTTCTGATTTTAATCTGAACTGCTTGTGTATCACAGTAATAGACAAGATGAAATGTGGCAGAATATATTGTCCTTGTGAGTTTGGGCCCACTTGTAGAGCTTTATAGCAGAAGTTAAATTATATGGTTTTAGTCTTAAGACACCTGGTCAGAGTCCATATTCACTTGGTGACAAAAGCATCTTAAAGCATTTTTTTGTTGTTTTGAAGAGGCTGTTTTGATCAGACAAGACCTGCTGTAGACACAGACAGGTGAGTGGGCTGTGAAGACAATGAGGAAGTCTCTGCACACTAAAAACACAGATCAAAGTTGGCTGCATGTCAACAGGCTGCCATGTGTACATAGTTCAGGCAATGCTTTCGAATCACTGTGTGTCTTTGTCACTGTGTCAAAGGATTTACACCTTTTTGTAACCAGTCACGTCAGCTCACCTGTATGTTGCAATAAAGGCGCCGTGTCAAATATTCTACAGCTTCTGCTGTGTCTGTGTCAACATATTTGCATGTAGTAACCATTTCTCATTTCGCAACTCTAAGAGAAGGCCACAGTTTTATTTTTAGGTCTTTTGATGCTGAGCTGTGCTTAAAAATACTTCTAACAAGGAAGGAACCTCCTCAGTGTTCTCTTCATGTATCGTATTCAATCTATGCAGCTTTACCCAAAGGTAAAGAGTTAGTTTGCTCAAAAATAGCTCCAAAGTGGGGGAGAGGGCCACCAGAAATGCCCTATTTCTTTCTCCCCACACAACCTTTATTTTGACAAGGCTGGGAGAATAGAGTATTTATATATGGGGCTGTGTGCTGTGGTTTCCCCACAATTACAGAGTGGCAGTGCTTAGACTGAGAGGCGTGCTGGAGGTTTATAGAGGGGGACATGGAGGAGCGGGGATGCGAGGGGACCAGCCCTCCTCAACCTCTCATAACCTGATGCATATAGACATGAACATCATGCTCTCTTTGCAGAAATATGACTTACACCTTAAAAACATGTATTTTCTAACAAAAAAGTTCTCAAAGGCTTCAAACTTTAAAATATAAGTCTTTTAATATTTTTACACATTTAAAAGTATGAACAGAATTTTTCCAGCTCGAGCCAAACCTCCATAGCCCCAAACCTTTACATTGCAATGAGGCTCAATTTCAATGTTTAGAAGGTGGTCAGTAATGTTTTGAGTGGTTCTGGCGTGGGCTGGAGTTTCTCTTTGTAGATCTACTGTTTTATGGTTGTGATATAAACAAGGATTTTCTACCAAACGTCTTGCACAACCGCTACAGGCCACGTAGAGGAGAACAGTGGGAGTTTGTGTTTGTTTCGTGGATGCTGTGTTGAATCTGGCAGTGGCCTCGGCAGGGGTGAGCAGAGAGGGGGGAAGCGGGGTTTGCGGTTCTGCCGGGGAGCCTGGAAGTCAGTCAGGGCGGTGGCTGAACCACCTTCCCTCCACAATCCAACCCACTCCCCAAACACACGTACAAGTGAGCACATTTCACAGAAAAGCACATAAGTACATACACACAAACTCACAGACTTCATCTCCTCCTCTCTTCTTTCAAGTTTTTCAGTATAGTGGATCCAGAAAGATGGCGTGCCAGGCAGGCAACAGCAAATACAAGACCGCCTTGTTTACAAGGACAGCATGTGATGGCAGCAGCTACACGCACCAGAGAGGCTGATGCCACAAGAGAGCAGAATTAATTAAACACCTCTTTAAAAGACAAACAAAATAACAGTTTAAGGATATACACTTTTAATCACATTTTATGCCCTTGTCAGTGAACTTTATTTTGACTTGGTCTTGCCTGCCTATATATCAAGCCTGGCTTTGAAATGTAATACTTCTAGAAGGGTGTGAATGAGCTTGTTGTGTCTCTAGTGCTAGAATGACAGATACCTGCAAGGGGAACAACAACAAACAAGCAGAGCTAGTGCTGATAGGTACACATACAGTACGCACTGTAAACTGGCATTTCTTTCTTTGGCATAATGTGCCAGCAATATGTGGTGATAACAGTTTCATCCTTTTTTTTTTAATAATGCCAAACTGATCACCTGAATCTCCTTGTTCCTGTTTCCATGCTTGTTCTTGTTCCCTCCTACGCCTGGATTTTGTCACTATGGTGGCAAAACAAATACTCGCATTAGAGGTAGCATTTCAGTCACAAAACCAGTGTCTTCTACCCACATTAAGGGATGTCATGGTTTGTGAGTGAAGACAATAGTGCATTAAGGTGTACAGAATGCACTATGGCACTGCTTGCATTTGTGGTTGGTAGACTTAGGGTGTATTATGATGTACACAGTGTGGTTTCAAGCATAACTGACAATAAATGGGAGAATTTTGTGATGTCACTGCCACGGTGAAATGTTAAGATACTGCCGGCTGAGCTGGTAAATTACTTTCTGAAACGTGAGCTGAGTGTAACCATACCCACACGTCTGGCTGCGAGGAAATATGATTGCCGGATGAGTTTTAACACTTACAAGCATTTATGTCCAGGTAGTTGTCATACTGGTGTATTCAAATTACAGTTGCAGATAAGCAATGAACACTATTAAAAGACCACTATCAGGGTGTTATGTTGCTATTATTAAACCATCACATATTACGACTCATTGATTAAGATGTAAGCAGACCTTCAATGTGGTAGTGGATTAGAGTGGTGATAATGAAACATTCACGGGGAAGTTTAATCTGTAGCAAGATTTTAGAATAAATCTGCATTGCAATGCCAATCATCTTCTTTTTTCGGCTGCTCCTGTTAGGGGTTGCCACAGCAGATCATCTACCTCCCCTATCACTTGCATCCTCTTTCCTCACATCGACCCTCTGCATAGATTGCATACAAAATCTAAAACTGTTGTCTCAGAATTTTGATGGAGTCAATTTCAGACTGGTAGCATGAATGAATATGTAAGTCAATGTATTTGTTTTTTTGGTTCTACCACTGATTTAATCCCATTTCTGAAACAAATGAGATGTGGTGTAAAATTGTAAAATGTAAATGAAAACAAAATGTAATGTTTGTTAATTTACAGAAAGATTTTTAACCTTCTGATACCCAAAGGCCTTGTATGAGGATATTGCATTCAGCCTTTCTGCATCTTATACTTCATATATAAATCTTTTGCGTCCCATAAATCTCAAATAAGAGCTCAGGTTTCTGGAGATTAAATATAAATTTTTTAATAGGCAATCGTCCAAAAAACAAAACAAGAAAAAAGAAAGAAACGGCTGGAACATCTCACAGTTAATGAGGCTGATTAGTAAAATGAGTTGGGTATTAAAAACAGCTTTAGATAGTAGCAGTCTAAACTACTAGAACTGAAGATAGAAAGGGTTTGACCATATTTTACAATTGCTTGTGTAAATAGAATCTAGAGAATTACACAACATATCAAATGTTGAAAATATGCTTTTCAAAAAATATGTACTTGTTTTGAATTTGGGTAGGAATGTTAATGGTGTACATCTGCGAAGACGCTTATGTTGAACGATACTGTATATAGAAGTTTTACAAAAACATAAGTTGATGTACCGGCAACTTTCTCCTCACGGAAGGCCTTGATTATTTCAGCAAGACAATGTCAAACTGCATTCTGCATGTATTCCAACAGCATGGTGACATCGTAAAAGAGTTTGGGTGCTAAAGTGGTTCGTCTGGTGTGAAAACCTGTCCTCCACTGAAAATGTTTGACACATTATTAAACAGAATGTACGACAAAGGATGTCTTGAACTGTTGAGCAGCTGAAAGCCTATATCAAGCAAGAATTGCTTTCAGAACTACATCGGATGGTCACTTTAGTTCCCAAATGCTTACAGTGTTTTGAAAAGAACAAGTGATATAACACATGGTAAGCCCGATCCTCTGTCAACATTTTTAGCATGTAAGTAACATTTAACGTTATTTAAAATGACATGTAACATTTCCCAAGAAATAAGACAAACGGTCAGCTTGATATGTCTTTGCACATGCTTTTAAATTCACAGAGGTTTTAAATGATCTGTGAATCACTATATTCTGTTTTTATTGACATTTCAAACAGTGTCCCAGCTTTTTGGAAGCAAGGTTGTATTTCACAAGTCATATCAGCATTCATATGAAAATCAACATGCTACCACCCAACAGGTTTGTCATTAGATTTGTGTGAAGAGTAATTTTATTTTCTCTGGCTCTTCCTCTTCTCTCTGCACTCAATGGCAGATCAAAAAAGAGCTGCTCCCGTCACCTGTCAGAGGAATGTGCCAGCACTCCCATCCATCAGCAGCTTGACTAGATCAGGCAGAGCTGTGGCTTGCTGTAGGCCCCAGAGAGCCTCCAGGGCAGCAGCAGCAGCACCTTACCAGGTTAATCAGTGAGAATGCTCATGTGCATGTGTGTGTGTTTGGTTTGCAGGTAAAGATCAACACACAGGTCTACACTCATGCATGTTTACAAGGCATAGACGCAGGCAGCGGTTCCATCACGTGATCCAACATGTCCTGCCCTGCTTAGCGGCCTATGTGATGTCTGCGGTTTAGACAGGGCGTTCCAGAGTGTTCACCACCAAGCTGGGAGAAAGAGGGGGATTTGGCATGTGTCAACAGGCATACCTGTAACCGGGGAGATGTGCCCTGCAGGCACCTAGTGATTTTCTCATGATTGTGATGGCCAGACGCAGACGACAGGGCTTGCAAAAGTAGACTCCTCAGCAGGACTGAGGTGGCTTAGCGTGGCGTCAGACACACACACCACTACATTCCACTGGGATGCTCTCTTTTTGCAAAGGGAGGGGTTTTACACTAAGTGTGTTTGTGTACATGCGCGCCTCTGTGCCTGTTTGTGTGACTCTATCACAATTACTGTTTGTGTTTGTGGCCATTGAGGGCCAGTGTCATGATAGTGCTAAGGGAACAGAACACAGGTCCAACCCTGAGAACCTGAGGAACCTGTGTAGACGTCAGGGGACTACTGGAGTCTAAGGGGCTTAGCCTTGCCCGACACAAACACTTACCTACTGTGTCTGCTGTCTCCATCACTGTGTATTGTAAAACAAGAGCTTTGGTGGAGACACTGGATCTTAAGAGTACTTCTAGCCTGCTACCTGGCCCTGAGCTTTTTGTTGCCTATCTCGTGTTTGTTTTTGGTTTTGTTCATGTTGAAACGATACTGTATCACTCACAATATTCCTCTTGTATTTTTTCTCTCCCATGTCATCCCCCAGTCTTTTCTCTGAAGTAGTTCCCAAAGCCAAGCAACAACAAGAAGGCCCCAAATGTGAGGAAAAGGTGTGAGAGGAATATTAATCTCTTTTTGTCAGTTGGGAGAAAAAAGAAGGCTCTTCTCATAAAAGAAAAGTATCATGTGTGAGAATTTGTGAGGTCTTTAAGTAATAGCTGGCATTGGTTGACAAACAAAAGCAAATGATTGCCATCAGCTGTCATGAGGAAGAAGATGAAACGCTTGCTCAAGAGAGAGACGTACAGAGTTACTCCTACAGTTGCATTTCTAGTACAACCACACCTAAGAACTGCTTTCTTTTTGATCTCAGTTGTCACTTTTGTCTTTGTGAGCAACAGTTAGAACATTGCTGTTTTGTCATTCATAGAGTGAAGACAAACTTTTTTCCAATAATTTCCTAAGTAACATTTAAAAAATAATACTAGCGACAATAAAACAGAAGTTAACAACATTTAAACACTCCTTTAATTTATACATGGATATCTCTATATAAATAAATAAAAGAAACAAATATACTGTGCATTCAGAAAGTATGACAAACCAAACACTAGATGTATTACAAAAATCAGTCATTCAGACTGACTGAGTTTAGGCTAGCATAGCACAATATGTGCCATATCTAGTCAGTTAGAGTATCTTGTCAGTTAAAACTGGGTAACAGCCTCACATATTTGCATGCTCATTTGCCTCATAATAGCACTCATTATGCTGTTATGGGCCTACATTCTCTTGTCAATAATTTACATTTTCCTAACAGGCAAGCTGATATGACAATTAGGAGAAGCTAGGTATAGACCCTGAGGTAAGCCTTACTGGTTGAGTTGTGTAATAATAATAGCAGGGTTCCTCCATGACCAGCGATAGTGAAGCAGGGGGAATCTCTAATTGCTCCAATTATCAAGGGAAACCTGCATTCCAGCAGGTGCAGTGTAAGTAGGGATCTGCTGACTGTTATGACTGTGCCATTAACTGCTTATTAGATTACACTAATAAACATTTTAAATAACTGCAGCTCAGTGTAAGCCTTTCTTTGCTGGAGTACAAAGACTTTTAACAGTTGATTTTACATAAGAATGTCATTTAATATTTTACATGTTTGTTTAGGGTGTGGTGAGGGTGTCACTGGAAGAACAGGGTGGCACTTTGGATTAAATTTGAACTCACTGACTCAATGCAATCTAAACTATTTACCTCAAATGAACCTAGATCATAAGTTTACAGAATACTCATGGTTCCAATGACAGGCATCTTCTTTGTTGTGCTGCCAGCTTATTACTCTAAATAGACTCAGAGCACGCTGAATATGCGATTTGTGATCATCAATTGTGCTTTCTTTTGCATGAACTACTTACTCTGGAACAACTAGATATACAAACCGCATGCACTTCCAAGGCCAAGTGGTGCCAGAGAACGGGAAGTGTCAGCACTAATGTCAAGGCTAAGCCTGGGCCATCTCGTGTCAAGAGCTTTGGATTAGTCACACTCTGAGGTATGCCGTGTGCATTATTTATTAGGGCACATCACCACACACACACACACACTCTCAGTGCCAGCTAGGATTTATACCTGTGGTGTCCATGGCAGGAGAAAGAAGTACACATTAATTAGAGAAATGGAGACAAAGTGTAGCGGACAGCACTGACGCTAAATTTATAGAGCAATTCTGTTCTCCTTATACATTTTTAATTAGAAATAACAGAAATGTACGTTGCATGATAGCACAGCTGATCAGCGTTGCTAAATGAAGCTGCTATTCATCACCCTCAGAGTGAGGCACACATTAATGGAGGCCATGGAAAGATCTCTTGTTTTCAAGAAGTTACAAAGTAGTGTTAGGCCAGAGGTCTTAGAGGAACTAATAGATGGAGTCTAAGGGGTTTCATGAGTTTTCATGAATTATTAAGTAGTGTCAGGTTTCCAGTGCTCTTGTATACATACAAATGCTCAGGGACATGGGAGCAGGACCTTGGTTCTTCTTGCACAGTGGAAAGAAAACCAACACCTGTAATCCCTACAAGGTGTCGAGCAGGAGGGGGATCACACTTGCCCAGAATTTCATTGTGTTTTTAAATGTCTATCCCAACACATTCAACCACATGTGTAAGCAGGCCTGTAGATTTGTTAATTTAGAAATCGAGGAAAATTATAATAATTACAAAAATAAAATACCAAACAAACCCCCAAAAGACTGCCAAAATTATTAGAAAGTTAGAAATTTCCAGTAGATCTGATTTCTTCTGTTTGATACGGTAGGAAATATAGTTAGATAAGTTTTAAGTGACTTGTGTGATTTCTAATGTGATTAAGTTTCTAATCTGTCTTTAGAAAATGGTGTAAGTTTGTGAAAATGAAGCAGGGTGGGAGTGATAGATAGGTTTTTGGACACGTCCACTCTGCTCCCAAAAACAACAACGTGAGAACAAGATAATTAAAAACCTAGACAAGGGTATTTTGGTCATGAACGGTATTATGGCCATGCATTTTTTTAGTTAACATAATGTATAATACACTATTCTGTCAAGTTCTTTAATGTATGAATGTTTGAACATGTGTGTATTCTGACATGTATTTCAGAGCCCAGTCTCAGCTAAAGGGAGGGGGGGTAGCAAGCACCTTTACTGCTGTACTTTGAATTATTTAACCATCTTTACCTACAGTATCTTTGCTTTCCAAGAGGAGCCCCCCTCAGCTCCTGTTTCCACAGTACTAATTCCATGTAGCCTTCTCTTCTCAAAAGATCAACTACTGAAATGCTCTCTAAACAACAAATGATAATCTAAAACACTCTGGGCACAGGGGCATTTTATTAATGTCTCTCAAATTTGGTATTAAAAAATTGGGATCTAAAGTACTTTAATTCAAAAGTGAAGATTGCCATTGCACATTATTACTTCTCAGTGTAGAGAAGCATCTTAAGGTGTTGTATGTTCCATTTTAATGATGACCTTTTGTAAATGTGATTGTGATTTAGTATAGGAAACAGTCACTTGCATAGTCATCTCTGAGATATAACATATTTGGCTGGATTGTTTTTGTTTATGCACGGAAGACGCAAATATATGTTTCTTGCTACAAAACTTTTCAGTGCCCCCCCACACTGGCCTTCTTTGTTACAAATCAGACTTGGCACAGAGACACAAACCTCCCACAATATATCAGAATAAAAATGAAAGCTGTACAGGGAGAAGTTTCTATTCCTTGTCTACCTTGATTTAGGCTTTTATGATGAAAAGCAAAAACCAATATGAGGACAGGAAAGAAAATCAGAGCAGCTTCAGAACAGAAAGCAGCTCTGAAGCATAAATCACTTTTTCAGACATTCATAGGTGTCCACAGCAGACTTTTCTGGCTATGTCAAGCACTTGTCTTTGTTAGCTCATCATGTAAGTATTGAGAGGGATCTGAGTATACTCCTATCAGGGTGAAATGGAAAATCCCAATCTGTCCTGTCCTATGTATTTCCCTGACAGTGAGATCATGTTGTCTGCCTAACCACAGGACTTGGAACTGAAGCCTGATGGCTGGCTGAGTGATGTTATTTCACTAGTTTAGATCACTGGGTGGCAGTGTTGAGCCAAAATGGAGGGACATATGGAGGAAGGAAAAGATGCAAGAGGGACTGAATTGTGGTTTTATGCACATACAGTACAGTATGTCCTCAATAGGCAAGATTACCAACCTATGATAAGCACATTAAAGCAAAGCTATAGGGAGAATTTTTTTAGATTTCTTTTTTTTCTGTTTTCTTTTTCCTATTTTCATTAGATTTCCTATTTTCATTCTCCAGCCACCACCCCTGTCATTTTCAGGTGTGACAGCACCTCACACAATTTTTTTTAATGACTGAGTGACCCCATTGTTTTTCAGGGCCTCAAGGAGACTAAAGTCATTGTGAGTGTCTGTTGAATCAGAGGGGCTTACCTGTCACCAGCTATAGCTCAAAGAAGAAGGCCTCTGTCTCTACTTTGTTATAACAGTGACACAGGGACAAGGGATACTTCCAAGGAAACCTTGTTTTAGTGATCAAATGATGATGAAGTGTCCTGGTCTGGATTCACAAGTGTTGATGGCATCTGTCAGCACTTGTTTGATGGGTAGCTGTCCCTCAAAAAATGCCAATAAACAGATAAATATCACAAACAGGACAGGACACTTTTCTGTATGGAATTTCCTAACTATTTTTGCATGATTGTTTGAAAACTCAAAAAGTAAATTCCATAGATCTTTGACTCAGCTTTCTAAAGCCCTGACCCTTTGCACACTCCCTGTAAACCTCTCTGTCTTAGTCATTCTGGAGTGGAGACATGCCCAACGGTCCTTAATGGCCCTTTGTTCAACCTACAGGCTTACAGGTCAGGGGTCAACTGCACCTGAGGCCGATTCCCACACACAAAAGCTCTGTGTTTACTGGCACCAAGTGACCACTTCCCCATCTCCTGCAGGGGAGAACAAACAGAAATACACCAGACAAAATAACAGGCAGTAGTGGGTATTTGTCTTAATGTCTACATACCTATTTATTAATGTCAAAATGTGTCTATTAAAAGTAGTTATAGTGAAACACTTGCTAAAATATTTAAAGGGAAGCAGCAAAACATGGATTTCCAGCTATTTTCAAATCATTAAGTGTCATATTAGATTTTTTCTTTTCTTTTTTGTATGAAGATGGAAGTCCTGTTTTTCGTCTGGTGATATATAAAAAGCAGCTCAACCAGGGTGGCATTTTAGAGCAAAGAAAGTGAAATCATGTCCAAAACCTCAACCACCCCAAACCAAACCATATCAAGTTTAATCTAACTTCAACCCCAGAGAGATTAATCAAACCTGAAGGGTTGGGTCAGCATTTTCAGCCCATTTTCAAAAAAATAATTTTATATGGGGACCAATTAGACACAACATTAAAACCGCCTGTCTAATAATCCCTGCCGTGCTGCTGAACCAGCAACGACCCATTGTGGCATGGACACAGGACCTCTGGGGATATATTTTTTATGTCTGGCAATAGGATGTTGGCTTTAGGTCCTGTGGGGTGAAGCCTTCATGAATGGGACTTGTTCCAGCGCATCTTATGGATTCTCAATCAGATTGGGACCTAGAATGTTTTGGAGGCTGGTTTGATGGTTTGGGCTCTTATTCGAGCTCCTCAAAGCCATATCCGGGTAGTTTTTGTAATGTGGTGGGGAAACACTATCCTGTCTAGGGATGCTATAAGCTATGCATGCTTGGTCTGCAACAATGTTTATGTGCTTTGTATTGTAACAGCATGATCAGTGTTATTTACTTCATCTGTCAGGTTTTAATATTTCCGTGTAGTGAGCACGGACACATTTTTCCTTCCTTTTTCAGCATCACTCTGTATCAATACTTCCAGCTGCTTCTAAAACTAACATAACAAAACTATTGCTAACACTTTGCGAGAAAACAATTCTCTTTACCTCCTGCAGAAGAGATGACCAACTTCTCTGGCATAGAGTCAAGGACAGCAGATGGGAATCCTTAAGCTGCTACATGCTTCAGAACATCTGCCCACGAACCAGAGCATAAGGGGGCTGCATTGACCAGGCTGAACCCAGTGAAGGAATAAAAGAAACAATTGGGTGCTGTGTCTGGACTGTTTGTCAGTAGAGCTGGGGGGGTGGGGTTGCTGGCAGAAGGGGATCTTACCTGTCAGGACACGAGTGGAACAGGTAAACCCCCATCCCCAAGGCCCTGCCTGTTCTCATTTGGTTGCCCCCCTCCAACACACACACACACACACACACACACACACACACACACACACACACACACACACACACACACACACACACACTCACACACACCTCCACCTGTCACTCTGTCACTTAGACAGGGAACCAGCAGGGTGCCTCCCTCCACACTTCTCTCCCTCTTTTAGTCTCTCCATCTCTGTTACACCCAACTATTCTCCTCCATGCCACTAGCTTGGGGCTACTGGCACTTCACCTCTTTCTATGCACTCATTTTAACTATAAATTCTTAGTTTTGACTCTTTTGCTATTACCTCCACAATCCTAACCATAACCCTTAACCTAACCCATGTCTTCAGCTGTGTTGGTTTGCCTGGATTTTAATTAATTTTTTTGAAGCGTGGGGTGTGGTGCAAGTAACAAATCATTACATTTTGGAGCTGCCAGGAATTGTTATATATATCTATATATCTATATATCTATATCTATATATCTATATATCTATATCTATATCTCTATATGTATCTCTCTCTCTCTCTCTCTCTCTCTCTCTCTCTCTCTCTCTCTCCATATATATATATATATATATATATATATATATGCACCTCTAGTTAAATAGTAGACTGCACACTGGCTGTTATGAATGCAACAGCAATTTAAATAAACATGCAGCTTGGGAAAGATTTAGCTTTTT
>VUQH01088763.1:27479-41928 GCA_015106775.1 Etroplus canarensis | reverse complement strand
ATAAAATAATAATAATAATAATAATAATAATAATAATAATAATAATAATAATAGTAATAATAATAATAATAATAATAATAAATCATGACATGTATTTATATAGCACCTTTAAAAAAGAGTTTACAAAGTGCTTTGACAGAAGTGCAAAAGCAGAATGCGACAAACATCTCACACACACAGACACACAACAAAGAGAATAAGAAATATAAATAAATTAATAAATGACTGAAGGCAGGCAATTAGCAAGACAACTAAAATCCTTAGTCCTGTCCTCTCTGCTGTTTTCATATCAATATCAAGGCATTCCTTGTTGAATTTAGTACCACCTTTACCCTCCACTGCCACCCCACCCAACCTAAGGTGAAACATAACCTCCTTTTGGGCTCAATGGATGGCAGATCACAGGCCCTCAAGATCTAAAAGACACAATTATCTCCAATTGAAGGCTGACAGGAAGCACAAACACTTCATAAGTGGTGCAGGGGTCTTTCTTCTCTAGGGGGTAGGGGTGGCTAATCTACTGACAGGGGGCCAAGGGAATGACCAGGTCACCCCATTGCCAGGTGCCCCAAAACCAGTTGCCTGAATAATAGCAATATAACTGAGAGACCAGAGGTCTGTGCCTGTGCATGTGGAAAATCAATGTGAGGTCCAGTTGGCCCTAGAGTGAAGCCCAGAACCAACAATTAAAAATCCAGTGTTTGACCTTGTTGATCCTTTGAAGCTCCAGCCTCAGGGACAATGTTTTTGTGTTGGGTTCGATGATGGCTCCAGCAGCCTTTGCTGTGGTAGGCACCGAGCGCCGAGTCCAAATGTGGGTTTAAAAATAGAGAGGCCTGTGATGTGTGGCTTGCTCTCACTGTTTCTCTTGGCAGATCGAGGCCAGAACATATTACCCATAATCCGCTTCATATGCAAAGCTGCATAATATGATTCCATGTCGTTACAGTCTGCCAGTTATTCTCACAGTCAATCAAATCTGAGAACATGTAGATGAGGCAGCACTATTGACCAAAGGAAATAAATTGTTACATTGCTGTTTTTGTGTGCTGTCCCTGCCTCAGTTAACAAACAAGAAATTTTCCTCTACATGTCTGCCAGAGCTTAGCCTTTCATTCACATATTGGTTACAAATGAGCCTCATTTTGAATGATAACCAGAGAAATGCACATATGGCTTCAAGTGAAAGCCCCACATTTGGCCTCTCTGCCTGCCATTAAAAAACATTTAATCTGATAGAATCATTTGTCTTTGTGTCTGGAGCCCGGCAAATCCAAGGGCAGCTTCCAGCATCTAATTGGTCGAGAGGATCATTGACATCACAAAAGGTGAAAGGTCAATCTGGGACAACCTTGTATGTTCTCTAGTGCCAAGTTCTGCTTGAGAGTTGCCATGTGTGAGAAGCTTTTCTTGTTGTTCTTGGGCCTTTGTGAACATCTGCGTTGAACTACTAGCCAGTGCAGAGAAACACTCATACTGAAGGAAGCTCCAGACTTTGAAATCCCCTTAAACACACAGTAATTTTCAGAAAAACACTCATGGGTGGAGAGGAGGATAGGGAATAAAACATCTTTGTATTATTTACCATGGGTTGCATTTCTTCAGGAGAGTATGTTCTGACACTTTCTGACACAATGCAGCCTTCATAGAGATCAAGTTAACTAAAAGCTACAGGACTTTGTGTTTTCCTTCATTGGGGTGCACCAGCTTTAAATAAATCCAGTGGTTAATTGTGCAATGTAATTTGATGTGCAGAAGTATTTACTGCACTATTACTGTCATTTGCACAGCAGCTGGCTTGATGATTTTCAATTGCTTACACTGCAGCTTTGTATGCTGGCTAAAATTTACCTAACTGTCTGTCCCTCCATTGTAACTAAGGTGCTGTTTCAAACTGTATTCACACATGCACTGTACCTCTGAACCTTTCTATACATTTTCCTTTCTAACCTGCATATGAGCAGAGAAATGTCAGTAGGATTGGATGATAAACTGTCTTTAACATGCCAGCTCTCCAGCAAAAATGTAATGTGTGATTGGACCATAAGTGAATAGGACAGAGATCTGTCTTGTGAATCCAAAGCAGGAACGCAGATGTCATGTGTGCCACCTCCTACATGTTCTATCCAGGCAGTACCCTTGCCCAAACCAACCTGAATATTTCCAGAACTGAAAATGCCACTGACGCAGATTTCCCATCTTCTGTTGTGTGCTGCATGTAATAAAGGGCAACTTCTGGCAATGTCATGACCTGATTTTCTCAACATTTTCCAGAGCTCTTCTGTAGAAAGGCTTTAGTTCGAAAGTCTGAGGAAGAAGACGCTGTGCATGTGCATGCACATGCACACACGTGTATTAGCCTAAGAGCAAGGCTGTGTCTGGATCATTCAGTCAGTCGATACAGAAAGGGGTGCATGTTCATAATTTTGCCCCAAAGTCTGCCAACAATCCCCTGCTCTTACAGTAATTCTTGCTAATATTTACTCGATTTTCACTTAGTTACCACAAGCGACATTAGAATTAGGCTTCTGTTTTGTGCCACCTGAAGTGTCATCTTAAGTGGCAGTAGCTTCATGCCATGGCTTCCAAAAGCACTGGGAGAATGTAGAGTCCCTTTATTTTATGTCTCCATTATGCCATAAAGCAACAGTTTACGAAACAATGATTGGGAATTTAGATGAATAAAAAAATCAGGGAAGTTAATGAACTTCTTTCATAGGAAAAATCAGGTCTAGGTCACATCACAGCCAAAGATAAAGCCCCACACAGACAAAGAGCACTCAGGGTGAATGGACATATCAAGTAAAAAGAGGAGATGCCTTTTTCTGTAAAAGGCATGCCATGGCAGTTGTACTCAACCAATTATTCACATAAAAACAAAACAAAAAACTTAAGTAAACTTTTTGTTGAAACATTACTGTATGTTGTTAAAGATTCCTGGTATATAGCAATTCTGGAGCTTTTTTACATGGCTTATTCCTACATATCACACATGCACTGCATAATTTAGAATAGAAATAGCTTTTAAGTTAGTAACTGCAAGTAATTTCTGAACTAGGGATTCACTTGACTGCATTACTAAAACTTTAAAAAAAAAATAGGTAGAAACTTCATTAATGCATGAATTGGTTGTTGGGAACATGTAAAATAAAAACAGTTGGCTATATCAACCTGAAGTTCTTTCAGAATTATAAATAATATAGCCTCTAAACGCTGGTTGAAATTATGTTGACAAGAATGAATTCATTTATGTTAAACTAACCAGCTTCCCATGATCACCATGTAACCACAAAAGATAAATCCCTGAAAAGCCCCGATATTTACATGTATCCTGCCTCTAGCCCTATTACGGTTGGAATAGACTCCAGCCCCCACAATCCTGAATTGGATCAGTGGAAGAAAATGAATGGATGCAAGCATGGATGGAAGGATGGATAATACTCACAAATTTACATTATTAAATTGAACAATACGATCAGTTGTCAGGTCAAAAGAGTATACACATCCTCTTATTGCTGGGTCACAAGCAATCTAACATTGTTATTTAGTTCATTTAGTTGCTCAACAGTCACACCTGTGTGGAACTCTATGTTGAACTAGCCTCTGTGTGAAAACTTATCCATGCGTCACATATTTTAATTTAGTTATTCATAAATCTTCACTTAGTAAACCGTTTTGTTACAACTCAGACAAATTTGAGCTTGCAAACAGCTGGTGCAGCTGTTGCATCTTGGATGCAAAGCACAACAAGGCTTTATAGATTCCTCATATGATATAAATAGACAGTATTTACTCACACATCTAGTTTACCCTACAGTGTCCTACCTCTATGTCTGACCCCTAACATAAACACTACATGGCTCCTTTCCCCAGTGACCCAGGGGGATGCAGGTGGTCCACATGGACACCTCTATATGGGTTCTGACCCAGGTTCAAAGGTCAGACCCTCAAATGACGGCCTTCCTTGCCGCCTCTAATTGCCCTGTTTATTTTTAGTCCACAGTGGGCTGTGTTGCACTATTAAAAGAAACATGAACATGAGGCCGTCTGCTAATTACTGTTGGGCCAGCAGACCCTCACTTTCGCTGATTGTTACCATATGTTAACCCACTCAGAGAGGAGAGTCTCATCTGTCACCTTCACTGTCTCCCTAGTTTTTCTGCTTATGGAGCACTTCAAGGTGTAACTTTGTGCAAGTGCATCTTGCTGAAATATCTAAAGTGATGACTTAAATACTAAGTTTTATGGAAAATGAAATCTTATAAATAGTTTAAAGCATATAACCTGAAAGCCACAGTGTGTGACATTAATTTGTCCGGCATCTCAGAGATGTGTCGCTCTGTACTGATGGCTTAACACACCATTTCCAGACTTAGATGCATCAAGCTTACAGTCCAATTTTGATGAAGGACAGCAGAGTAAGTCACATGTTTTTCTCCGACAAAAGACTGTAGATTGTTGTCCAGTTAGTGAGCTTTGTTTTTCCCTTTATTTCCACTGTGGCGACCCCTTGGAGATAATACAAGGGAGTGGCTGCAGGTACATTCCTTTCCTTAGTTTTCCTTTTCTGATCTGATTAGTTTACACTCTCATTAGGAGTGTAGGCACTAAAACTAAATGGTTACATTTAGGAAAAGTTCAGGGATTGGCTTACAATATGCCCCTTTCACAACATTAACCTGTATGTTCAAAATTCATGCTTGCTCAGCACATTTAAATGTGACATCTTTGCAAGTGTCCATATGTGGTGACTCAGGAGTGAGAGTCGTATCTCATTATTGTCCAAACCTGATATGTCATGGCACAGATACCAAAGGAGGCCTTGTGCGTGATTTTTAAGGTGGAATCATCTTTCACAAAATATCAGTATTTGCACTCCTGGAATGAGTGCTAGCTGGTTTTATCATATAAAGGTATATGGAGGAAGCAGAGAGCTAGCCTCTATGGCAAGTATATACATTTGAGCATTTAAGGAAGCAGTAAGTAATTGGGTTGATTTAGACCTATTTGTGGTAAGAGAGAGGTTGAAATAAAGCAGCAGAGGAGCCCAACTTACTTAAGTTGAGAAGTTTACAGAGGTTTGATTGCAGTAGGAAGCTGGTTGTGTGGATTAGCAGCGGGCCTGGACACAGAGACTCCATGCTTCTGTTTAGTGATAGAGACAGTAAGAGGTGCTGCAAACATTTTAAATAACAATTAGAAATCTATTAGTAAGTTAGCACTAAAAAAAGTTTAGCTCTGAACCAGAACGAGTTTAAAACAGGAAGATATAGTATATAGACCAATGACAAAACATAATTATACTCTTTATTTTGATTTTTAAATCAAAATGTAGGCACTAATTTTCCTTACCCATAACAAAGTAGAGTAAGCTAATGGTCATTTCTGACCATTTCTTGGTGTCTTGTTTTCCTCAGTGCTAGTAACACATGTGTCAGCTGTGAGTCCAGATTTGTCAGGAGGGTGTCTGGACTATGTCAGACAGCCCAGGCACACCCACCTCACCCTGCCCTGATGGATTGGGTTTCCGCTTCACCTAGATGCAAACAAACCTGCTATGTCTTGCTGAGATTAATCATTTAGTGGGAGAAAATAGATATTCACTGGAGGGCCATGCATTATACTACTTAGACTTTTTAAGGTAGCTATTATGATGTTAAGTTTCCTGAGCCTAAAGGCATCTCGTGTTCATGGTCAATGTGTAAAAGGAACTACTCAGCCTGAGGATGGTTAAGATCTGGCAACTTTGGAAAATATTGATTTTGACTGGCAATTTATTTGCATAATGAGATTTACACTGTGGAATCGCTAATTTGTTTACACAGTAAATATAGCACAGTCATTTGTAGTTAGAAGCATTTTAAATCTACATTGGTTATTTGGGTATTCTATCTAATTGGTCCTAAAATTTCAGTCATTAGATATGGATTATTGTAATACAGGATGTGAATGCCTCACTGCAATAGATTGCATAAAGACAGTATTACAGAGTACTTACACAGCACACTACTGTAACAAATAAAAAGCAGTGTAAAATGACAGTTTCATGTGGGTAATACACTATATGGACAAAAAGTATTGGGCCACCTACCCATTTAGTATTCTGATTCTGGTCCTGACTCTAAATCCATATGCATTCTTATGGATCTGGGCCCCCTTTTGCAACTATAACAGCTTCCAATCTTCTGGGAAGGCTTTCAACAATATTGTGTCTGTGAGAATTTTTGCCCATTCATAAAGGAGAGCATTTGTGAGGTCAGACATTGATATTGGTTGAGAGGGCCTGGCTCAAAATTTCCATTCTACCTGTAGTTCATTCCAGAAGTGTACAGTGGTGTTGAGAGGTCAGTGCTCTGTGCAAGCCAGTCAAGTTCTTACATGCCAGACACAGCCAACCATGTCTTTACAGACCTTGCTTCGTGCACTAGGGCACAGTTGTGCTGAAACAGAAAAGGGCCTTCCCCAAAGCGGTCCCACAAATATGGAAGCATAGAATGATCAAAAATGTCTTAGTAAGCTGAAGCAGTAAAATTTCCCTTTACTGGAACTAAGGGGCCCAGCCCAACCCCAGAAAAACAACCCTATAGGCATTATCCTGCCTCTACCAAACTTTAAAGTTGGCACAATGCAGTCAGGAAGGTAATGTTTTCCTGGCATTCCCCAAATCTAGACTTGTTCATCAGACTTGCCAGATAGGGCGTTGTTCATTAAGGTTTTCCCTTCTCCAGAGTCCAGCGGTGGTGTGCTTTACACCATTCCAGTCAATGCTGGGCATTGTGTTTTGTGATGTAAGGCTTGCATGCAGCTGCTAGGTCATGGAAAATCATGCCATGAAGATACCGGCACACAATTTGTGTGCTGTTGTTGATGCCAGAGGAGGTTTAGAACTCTGGAGTTCATGAGATAGCAGAGTGTTGATAACTTTTACACACAATATGCCTCATCATTCACTGATCCCACTCTGTGACTTTATGTGGTCTGCCACTTTGTCGCTTAGTTGCTGTGGTTTCTAAATCCTTCCACTTTGCAATCATACCACTTACAGTCAATCCGTGGAATATCTGGGAGGGGAAAAATTTCACAAACTGACTTATTGTAGCGGTGGCATCCTGTTACAGTACCACGCTTGAATTGACAGAATTTCTTTCACTAAAGGCTGACTGCATGCATCCAGCCTAAAACATGCCAAAAAATGCAATCATTTCTGAATATCTGACATTTAATGTTTCAGAGTATATTGTTCATTGGGTTTATTCAGGAGCGCATGATTACTTCTTTTCAGTAATGTGGTTGTGTTGCTTGAGAAAATTGCAGATAATCCCCCAGCACTGCTACCTCACAAAAGCCAATCAGAACTTCTCCCTGCTGCAACTGATCACTAAAATGTGCTCTGGATTAAGAGTAGACATATTCATTTAAAGTAATGCATGTTTTGTTTACACACATTGTGTTTATGCATATAAATCTGGGAAATTTAAAAAACAGCAGTATCTTTCCATTCAGACCTAGCTGCTACCAACTGAAAATAACATGAGGAAACTGACTAAAGTGCAAAAATAAGATAACCTGGAGACAGATGATTGGGTTGTGGCAGCATCTGGTAACACTTCGGTTATCAGGACTGGATTACTTTTTTTATCTCAGCATTGGAATTTCAGACGCTGCGGTTTAATTGTGGAAAACTCTACAGTTTTGCTTTTTGGTTTGGTTTGGTGAGGTAACATCCAGCTGTTGCAGCGATCTTAAAATCTGGAGCTTGTACAGGCTTTTCTTGCCTCTATTGCTGTTGTTTGTCTTCTCACCAGTGTGTAACACGGTTTGACTTTATATGGTTGAGGTAATCCCTAAATGTGCCGTGCAGATCCACAGTAGATTTCATTACAACACCTTTTTTACTTTTAACTTTGAGACAATTTGTTTTGGGCATTTGTCCACTGGACAAGAATGTTTAATTTTCTTGGTTGTTTTGATCAATTGCAGTAGAGAATTTTGCAATTTACAGTCACAAGGAAAGAAATATATGAGGAGACTTATGAATTAAACACCCATATGCTGAATATAAAGTTCAAACATACTTTGTGTGCATGTGTGTGTTTTCAACATATAGTCTGCGGGAGGGCTGTGGATATGCTGTCATGCTCCCTATGTAACCAGTGGGGCTCATGTAATGTCAGCAGTTGGTGGCCCTATGTTGCCACCCACACAGCTGTTGTGGGGCCTCAGGCCACCTGATGAGTGCCTCAGCACGATGAACACACCTGACGGTTTTCCCTGTGTTTCTTTTCTCCTGGGAGTCTGGCAGACGGCTGGAACGTTGGTTTTGAGCAACGCTCCAACGCCAACACGGAAGTCAAGGGAAACCAAGTTTGAAAGCAAAGCTCATAAAATCAGCAATCACACTTTTATGTTTGCTAACAGTCTGCTGCCACTGAGGAGAAGCCCCTTTAATGAGGTTGCATTCAGTTATTCATAATGGAAGGCTCAGTAATAGAAAACTGCTGTGTTGCAGTTACGTTGGTTTCACATATTTGAAACTTTGCCAAACCAGTGAAGCATAAAAAACCTACAAGGTTGTTGCAATACAGCATGAAATTCAAGACCTGAGTATTCCAGACCTGGTTCTTCTCCAAAAAATTCTCTAACTGGGAACAACAGTGAGCTTCATGGGGACACTCCTCTTAATCTTCCTGAGAACCCAAGGTGGGACTCTGGGGTGAAAGGGTCACTGTCCCTCAGCATTCCTGACCTGGCAGGGGAGCGAGGATTGGGTTTAAATGCAGGGGCAGGAGAAAGCATTGAGGTAAGCATGGGCATTGTATATGTAGGGGCGGGCGGTGACTAAGTCTGGTTTGGCCCTTTGGCTTTTGTGAAATTTTTTTGCCATCATTGTTGGCAAGACTTAATACAACATTTCTCTTCGCTCTGCAGTTAGTTTGTACTAGTGAACGGTAGCAGGAAGGGGGAAGATGACCAAACAAATGGATTTTTTAAAAATCTTATGGGAAACAATAGAGGCTGCCCTCGCCCACCGAAACATCTGGGGACTTTGTGGCCTTCAGCAGTTCAAACAGAAAATAGCATTACAATAATAAAGTAAACAAACAGGCAAAAACAGTCTGAGAAACATGACCTAAGAAGTTATTTACTTAATGATATATTTACCTTAAAAATTAACAATAAATTATTTCACTGTTTACATGTAATAGTTCTTATTTCTGCTGACATTTCAGTGCCATACTTCATACTTCTCATATTTGCTCATCTTAAGTCCCAATATTTTAAAGTATCCATCTGCACATTTAAAAAATGGTTTGGTTTGACTTTTGAAAGTCTGGCCTTCAGAAGACTTTCACAAGCCCTAATGGATGCTTTGAACACTCAACTAAAATTAAGTTAGCTGATTGTCTTAATTTAAAGTTGCTAAACGTAAAACTTTTGTTTTCTAAATTGAAATATATACATGCCATATGTACTATTTATTACTGTTAAATCAAAGTACTTATTACGCACCATCAGCTGCTCCCCTGTATTCCCCCCAAGGGGTCTCCACAGCAGATTAACCCACATTGGCAATTTGGCAGAGGTTTTAAATGCCCTTCCTGACGTAACCCTCCATGGTGGGATGGGCTTGTGGGGCTTGTGGCCCCACCTGGAATCGAACCAGGGACCTTTTGCTTGCTTATTAAGTTAATAAATATTAATTAAATATGAAAATAAGTACTTACATAAGTACTAGTCAGCTTGAGCTGCACTGTGTCACACCAGCATATCTCACTCCTCTCAAGTCATTTCTTAAACATGCCCTCCCAATTTGGCAGCCCATTTAAGCTGCAAACGTTCCTGTCGCTCCCTCTGACATGTCAGTGCTGCTGCTGCCCCGCATCCCTACCTGCTGTTTCAGCCCCTGCACCAGCCCAGCTAGGATGAGTCCAAATGTGGAATTTTTAGTATATTCTACTCTGTAGGAAATCAGTCAAACATAAGTTTTTGTAGTCTGTTTTCATTTTATTTTAAGTTAGAAAAAAAGCAGCACTTTAACTACCACAATTTAGGTGGGCACAAGTAATGTAATTATACCAGCTCAAATCAAATATTGAACTATCATTTAAACAAAATAATTTCTCATAATTTTGTCTCCATGAAACAATTATGCTGAGCAATAACCCACCCTTGATTAACATAAACAAGCCAGCTTGAAGTTTCCTCCCAAATATCTTACCATTTTAGAACAGTACTTTTTATATGCTTTTCTAAAACAATAATCATCTTTAATTTCACAACTCACTTCATTCATGGTGCCAAAACTTATTCTGACACGATGCTGGATAAAACACAAGCTGTGCAACTGAAGTGTAAACTTAATAGGAAAAAATATAATAATCCAGTATAACGGAACATTTATAGTACTTTGGTAATGTTTGCCACTGCTTACTGTTGCCAAGGGGGCAGTGTCACAAACAACCAATCTGTAGACTGCTCTTGTGTACTGTTGTTGGTCCTTCGATCAAAAGTTATAATATATAAAGAGCTGAAGTGAAAAAGTGTTGAAAACAATGAAATGTATTCACTGCAGCCAATGTGTACAGTATTATTTTCATTCTATTTTTTAACCTTTGATGTTTTCTTACTTCTCTGCTGTCTCCCTTTCCTGTCCTAGCCTACTTTTCAACTAATCAGCCATGGACCTAAGCAAAGTGTCATTCACTTCAAGCAATTTGTTGTTTGTTTTTTGGAGGACTGCATGCAAGCAAGTCTGCATGGGTTGCATTCCCTTTTGCATAGGCAAATAATGACAAAAACACAATACCATAAAGCAAACATAAGTTGTGCTAAATCTTAACGCTAGTACAACTTTTGTGCCAGTCTAAATTAATAAGTGGCAAGAGGGTTTCAAGAATCTTGACTCAATTCAGTGCAGTGAATATATAGGGCTATTTGTGATTCTAGTGCAATGTGTTTCATCAGTGACCTCTTCAGCAGCACATATCAGACAACTGGCAAGATATCGGCTGATTTAAATGTTGATAAGGCATTTAGTTGGATTTTTTTATTGCTTACATAATATTCTATTGTAACCTGTAACCATGTTTCAATTCACTACGTTAGTAAAAGCGAAGGGTACAACTATTATTAAAGGGTACAACTATTACTATATTTTTAATTACTTGCAACATTTGTTTTTACAGTATACATGAAAATTGAAATTAATTAGTTACCCTGGAACTAATGGGGTCAAACTTTGGTCAAAAGACACCTCTGCTCTCTCCTTGTCTTTCAGTTTTTCAGTGCTTGATGCGGTTTCAAAAGGCAGATTTTCTCAGACAGCTTCTCCCAGGATGGGCTAACGTCTCCTCGCAAGGCTGTGTTTAAAACAGATTACATACAGCTAAATGGGTTGTTTTACCCTAAAGCTTCTGTCACTGAAATATGGATGTGTTTGAAGTGCTAGTCCCTACACAGCCAACGAAGACATTACATGTTGGGGAGTGAGCAGGATCAGTCACTCTGCCGCTGTTATCACTGCCAGCTTGTCATGTCTGCTAAAGCTAAATTCCTCAGTCAAAGATTACTATCCTGAGGTCACTGCTTGTTCCTCAGTTTCTGTACCTGCCTTTAAAATGGCTGCCATAAAATGAGTGACTACAAATAAATATAGTAACATAATGTATTTTGCTTTGGAGGATGGTAAAGAGACACAGTTCAGCGACTCAGTTGCTCAGCTGTTCACAAATGCAGATTTTAAGAGGTAGCTTCATGTATATCTGTCATCTGAAGTTCCGCTCTAAGAGAAAGCGTTTCCTTTCTGCCTCATTCAAACAGGAAAACTGCCAAAGCTCCATCCATCAGATAAAAGATTTTGTTTCTTTCGTCTTTGGGTAAGGAACATAAGCGGTGCATTTTGCTCAGAGCATTTCTATGCAGTTGCCAGGCAGGCAGAGGTTTTCAAGGCGGGCCCTGGGGACCAGATTATGACTAATGAGGTCCAAGTTAACGTGACCAGAGGAGGCAGCTGGCGAGAAACAGGCTCCAGTTTAAACCTTTATCATAGGATCTCTCCATGGGCTAGACTGAGGGACTAACCCACGGGAAATACATCACTGCTGACGCCAGTCACGTCTGCTACAAATGAGCTACAGTGACTTATAAGGAAATTTTGGAAAAGTTAAGACATTTTGGTGAACACTGACTTTCTTATTTTATTTAAAAAAAAAATACATTAAAAAAAGTACTTAAACCATTTCACTGTAATTGTGTTTCTGTCAGCACACCTACAACTGTAAGATGGAATTGGGACTGTAAGATGAAGGCAGATGGTACTGTGGTTTCATTTACCTGATGAGGCTGTAAACAGTATATCCAGGACACCTGTTCCCTGGTCCATTGTGTCCCCAGATTTGTTTGTGCGCTTGTGTTTTAGGGAGACTATAATTTACCCACAAGGGATGATAATTTTATAGTTTAAAAAATGTTGGTTTATTGTGTTTAACACTTCTGTAATCGGTGATAGATGTATTCAATTAATTCCAAAAATATAAACTTAGCTTTGAAGTTTGATCCCTTGTGTACAGTTTTAGTGTATCCCCTCCTGCTGCTTTACTGAAACCCCTGTTGTCATGGCTGACAAACAGAAATAAGTTATCAGTAATTGTTTTGTGGTTTTGGGGCCAAAAATCAATTAAAACAACTCCCCAGCAATGATTTCTTCTACTGAGTTAAACACAAGCTCCCTCTAGGTAAGTCATCAGACCTAATTGAGACCTGGGGAACTCCACTGAAGGATGATTTAGCTTTCAGGTGATTTTGTGTTGTCATGCAGCAATGTCCCTGCTCAATGCTTTGTCAGGAGAGAAGATGATACTGATTTAGACTAACGGGTTGTTTGGATATTAACCGAAACTAAAAAGAGTGGAAATGTCTTATTCCATTAGATACTGTTTGCCCGATTTGTGCATGATTGTTACAACTCCTATCTGAAGCACTTTACCCACTCTTCGTCTTCTCTAAAGAGATCTTCAGAGTACCAAGGTGAGAGCAGCAGGTGTGGGAATAACCTGAGACCCACCCAGTATATCACAGCCCCTATTCACACTGTGCCTAAGCTGCTCTCCATTGTGTCCCTCTTGTTGAAGAGGAGCAGAGGAACAGGACAATTATGACATTATGGCTGGGTGGCTGAGCAGCAGTCCCAGCTGGTGGGAAACAGAAGGGAGGAATGGACAACCAGAGAGCAACTGTTCCCACAGGAAAGCAATCCACCACATGGAAAGACTGTTCTTCACCAGTTGGTGATGCTGGATACTTGTGTAGAGCTGCGATGATGTGACACAATTCAAATGGAAAACATTCATATCCATCAACTTTTGCTTGCTGACAGGTCATTGATTATTCTCATTTCTACACCAATTTAAGTCTTGTAATATTCTCAAGTCTAACTTAGCTGTTAGGTTGGACTTCTGTCAACCAACAGCAAGAGAGAGAGAAAAAGAGAGAGAGAGAGAGAGAGAGAGAGAGAGAGAGAGAGAGAGAGAGAGAGAGAAATGAACAAAATAACTAAGATAACAGACAAAAGCAAAAGTTTAAGGATCAGCCCACCTGCAACCCTGGTTGGATAAGCAGTAAATAATATAATAAAGGAATATTCACTTAAAGGTCTTTTTAATAACTTTTTTGAGGACTTTTAGCTCCATCAGCTTATCAGGACCCATGACATATCGCTGCTACAATAAGAGGTACCATCCTTAAATATGTTTACCATCTCTCGAAATGATGCAGTTGCTGATCACTCTTAGGCTTTGTTAAACAACCTTGGCAACAGAGGTGCCACCCCACCAACAAGGGCCAACACCATTTGGTGAGGGCATGGATAGGACCAGTAGGAATATACCTTACTTTTCTAAAATTCAGTGTACTTGTACTATTTTATTAAAGTACTTCTGTGTTACACTAATTTCTACTTCTACTCTGCCATATACTAATCTTGTACTTTTTTCTCCACAGTATTTATTTTAAAGCTTTAGTTACTTATTTTTTTGCACACGTACTTTCAGCTGTTCCCTTGAAATCTCCCAAAGGGGTCACCACAGCAGATGAATCCAGACTGGTAATTTGGCAGAGGTTTTATACCTGATGCCCTTTCTGATACAATGGCTTGTGTCCCCACCTGGAATCAAACCGGGAACCTTTCGCTTATAAGGCAAATGTGTAAACCACTACACTATGGGGACACTCTTCTTTCAGCTGCTCCTGTTAGGGGTCACCACCGCGGATCATCTGCCTCCATCTCACATCTCACTCTATCCCTTGCATCCTCTTCCTTCGCACCAACCCTCTGCATGTCCTCCTTCACTACATCCATCAATCTTTTCTGTGGTCTTTCTCTTCTCCTCCTGCCTGGCAGCTCCATCCTCAACATTCTTTGTCCAATATGTCCAGTATCCCTCCTCTGAAC
>VUQH01088763.1:6477-27459 GCA_015106775.1 Etroplus canarensis | reverse complement strand
CCACAGGGGCTCACAAGCCTAGTGCCGGTCCCAAGCCCGGGTAAATGGGGAGGGTTGCGTCAGGAAGGGCATCCAGCCTAAAATCTTTTCCGAATCAAATATGCGGATTCATAACACACTATGGGGATACTACTTATTATTTTGCACATAAATTGCATTATTACAGATCAAGCTACTCAGCAATATAAAACTAGTTTAAATCATCAAAAGCACTAAAAAGCTACTTTAGCCCGATTATATCTTTTGTTTGATTAATAATCTAAGTACATTTTTCCACTTTGCGCAACAATTATCCAGCACAAACTTGTTCATGAAACGAATTTATGATCCTGAAATAATAATCAGTGTTTTCTTTTCTGCACTGATTTTTTTCTGATAAAATATTCTGATTTCCTGTTGGTCTCCACTGCCCTGATAGTCATCCTTCCTGTGCCACCCCATTTTTAAAAATCCTACAAACACCCCTGCTTGGCAGTGATTTCAACAGCTCAGTTTCTCTGGTTAAGTATAATGTTCTTGGAATGTATTGTGTGCAGCCTTGGGTAATGTTTTATATTTTTATTGATAGCATCTGCTCATCTAATATCTAGGCTGCATTCCTGTTTAGTTACACTACTTCCAGGTGCGCGTGTCTCTCGTGTCGTTGCCCTATCCCCTAAACCTGACCACTTTTGACTTCAAAGCAGAGTTGTGTTGTTCCCTCTTCACGCTGAGGAGAGTGTCATGGGAGAATGACCCTGGGAGAAGCGGATCAACCCCCAGGACAATGAAGAGTCACCTGAGAGGAGAGGTCAGAGCATTCCACTGTAAAGGCTGAGTGGCCCAATGATGCTTGGACAAGCAGTCATCACATGCCTGAGAGAAAGAACCTGTTTCATAGTCACATTTGAGCTATAGACTGTGCAGAATCCTGCAGCCCTTGGGACCAAAATTAATTTCTTTTTCCTGACATATTAAATATTATTTAACTAGTGAAATATTTAAAGGAAAAGTTTAATACTTTGGGGAAAATGCCCTTACCTTCATTACTAGACTTAGACTTATGGTACTGTCAGCTGGTTGCCATTACACTGCTATTTTAGTGCTCCTGTTATAATCTTTATAAATATTTTATGACTGTAAAATTTAACAGAAGGTACCCTGAATTCAGTTGTTTTTCTTGAATTATGACAAGTTATCACTTGTGTTGCCATCATTCTACTGCTTGCACCACATGGTTAAATGAATGGGAACAATTTAACTTCCTAGCTAAACACTGGCTGGATGTAATTAATCTCTACAGGAGTCTAAGTCATTGTGACCCATTGCTAGCTAAATCTTAATAGTTAACGGCCAGGCAAATAACCCCATTTAATTGCCAGTTTCTAATTTTTACAATATGTGTGTTCTGACAAACAAGATAAAACCTTTTAATTAGAGAGCTTTAGAGATGCTGGCATGAGGACTCTGTTACCTTTGGACATCCAGCGTAGCTGTTTCCACAGTCTTTGTGCTAAGCTAAGTTGGCCAGCTGCTTGTTGCAGAATTATGTTCAGTGTACATTTATGATAGCACCCTATTTCCAGAAAAGTTGGGGTATTTTCCAAAATGCAAAAAAGATCTGTTACGTTTATTAACCGACAAGAGTACAAAGACAAGAGTTTCAGTAGTTTTATTGACCAACTTAACTGTATTTTGTTAATATACACAAATTTAGAATTTGAAGACTGCAACATACTCAGCAAAAGTTGGGACAGAGGCATATTTACCACTGTGTTTTCCCTAAATTACATTTTTCAGTCATTATAGAACTGAGGATAAGTATTGTTATAGTTTTGGAATTAGAAATCTTGTCCAGTCTTGCTTGATATAACATTTTGATTTTTTCCATTTTCTGGTTCTCCTGTTTTAGGCCATACATCTTCAGTAGGAGACAGATCAGGACAGGCAGCAGGCCAATAAAGCACAGTCACTGTTTGTCTTCGAAGCTACGCTGTTGTAGCCCTTGCAGAATGTTGTCTTGTATTGTCTTGCTGAAATAAGCATGGACATCCCAGGAAGAAATGTTGACTTGATAGAAGCATATGTCTCTCTTAAAACCAAATGTACTCCTCAGAGCAAGTGGTACCTTCACATACATGCAGCTCAGCCATGCCATGGGCACTGATGCGCCCCCATATCAACACAGATGCTGGCTTTTGCATGGTTCACTGATAACAGTCTCGATGGTCATTTTCATCTTTGTCACAGGGAGGTCCACACTGGTTTGAATGAAATGAGCTCAAATGGGTATTTATTTGAAAACGGGGTTTTTATATCTTCTAATACAAAAAATTGTGAGCAAATCTCAAAATTCTAAGGCTCTTTTGGGAATCTTCAAACTTTTATGGTCTTGTGATGCTCTGCACTGCCATGTGTTCACTTATTTGTCTTTTAGTTGAACATTCTCTTCATTGTGTTTTCATTTGTTGAACAGTGTTTCCAGTACCTTGTTCTTCTCTTGTATGAACTGAAACTGCTACAGTCCACAGCTCTTACAACAGCAACTACTTTTTAGATATAGTATAAAAAATTAAAGCGCTATATGTGTTGTTTATGTATTCATTTTGACTGCAATAACAAAGTTTTTCCAAACCTTTATGCCAAGTTGCTTACAGTCCTTTTTAAGGGTCAGTGTGTCTGCCCTCTGTGCTGTCCAGTTGCATACCTGAACTGATGCAGTAATAAAGTAAGACCTCCTTTGATCTGATGTCCCGCCCAGTGGCTTCTCCCTCCAAGTAGACAATGCTCTAATTCATTACTGGACCTGCCTCTTCAAAGCTGAACCACTCTTCGCTCAGAAACCTTAAACTTAGGCCTCAGACAAGCTTCTTTAAACACCCACTCACCCCCTGGGCGCTGAGGTGGTGGCTGCATGAGTCCACGTAAGTCACGGTGGCCTGCACATATCCTCTTCTCAGCCCTGCAGCACCACACCTATCCCCCTCAGGTGACAGGTAGATTATTGGACTTTGGTATTTCTGCATTTTTTTGGTCCAGTTACAAACATGCCCACAGAGCATGGGAAAATGTCACCATCTCTCTTTTCTCTTTCTTTCTTTCTTTTTTTTGCAAATTCCTAATTTTTGTAAAGTGACTTGTATGTTTCTGGAAGGTAATTTCCAGGTAACTTCCTACTGTGGCCCCAGATTGACATGAGGCCACAATCTGAAAGAAGAGCACTTGTACATAAGACAAAAATTAATGGAAATGGGAAACTTTTTTCCCAACCCTTAGGATCTCTTACTGTTTTAATATGTCTTAAAAGTATCAATTTACACTGTTTGTTGTTACTGTGTAATCCCTTGTTATGACCTCAAATGCATGGCTGCTTGGGCACTTAGAAGCTCATTTAGCCACTTGAGTTAAACAATACTAGTCTGACTTGTTCAGTATAGGGTGTCTATTAAGTGTTTGTGTTTCTCTCTGATCTGTAAAAACCTCATATTTCCCATGATTTTTTAAAAAATCTTTTAAATAAATATATTATATGGGCAGTTGGCTAAGTATGTTCTATTTCCTTTAATATAGAGGGTTAAATTTACAGTACCACTAAAGATAAACACATTGTAATTTAAGTGCATGGTCTTACATAATTTGATATGGTGAAGAGATCATCACCCCTTGGGTGGTAAAAAGTTGAAAGTGTAAAAAAAAAAACCCTGCAGCATCTCATTTTTCTTCTTCTCTGTCTCTTTTCTCTCTGTCCCTGTTTACCCACTAACTTGCCAAGTCTGATGTCAGTCTGCTGTGCACAGGGTCCCCGAGTGAGTGTACAGTTTCTGTTTTGACACCCGTTCCTAATTACACATGTAAATGATTGATCACCTGAACTTGGCAGGGGCAGCACAGATGGAAGTCCCTGTTACAAGATGGCTCTGCAATTTTGTCAAAGTTCAGGACAATTTCTGCTGCTGGGAACAGTGGAAACAGATACCTGCAACAGCCCGCGAGAGCTGGGAGATTAAGTTCTGAGCAAACCGCCATTTGGACCAAAGCCTCTCTCTATTAGTGGTCCTGGAGGAGCAAGTTGCACAGGTGCGGCTGGATATCTATGGCTCTTTGTTTGGTCTAATCCCACACAACTTAAATGAAAACTCGCCTCCTGCACCTTTAAGCTGACTCTATGACACCTGAGGGGTCTGGCCACTGAAAGCAGAACTCAGCTACTTGTGTGATATGTGATTTGGCTAATTGATTTTGGAGTGGCCAGTCTGGGTGCCTGGGGAAAAAGCACAGAGATGTACTGTGAAGGAAGCAGAGGCTGCTTCTCTTATGCATTACAAGTGGCAAAATTAACCTGTGTCTACATTAGTTCGCTCCTTTCAGGTGCAAGATGCTAAATACAAAATACAGATACTTGAACTCAAATCATTAAGAAAATAAACAGTGGACCAAAGCCAGAAACCATGCAATGCTTTTACAGATGGGGTGAGAACCTCTGTTTCCTTGCTCTGTCTGGCAACAGCTGTTGATTTGTCTGTGCTTTGACTCAGGTATGGAGCCAATCTGAGGGCCAGAAGGGTTTTAACCCCAATCTTCTCCTCTCTCGTCTCACAGCCTGGCACACATGGGCTGTGCAGCTGCACTTCCCATTGATCTAACGGGATGCTGGGATGGCTGGCTGGAGGGAGATAGATTGGACGGGAAATGGCTTAATTGTCCGCACTCTTGCTGCTGGAATGCAAATAGCCCTCGCAACTGGCCTCCACTGCAAGGAGAGCCGAAAGACGAGAAACCAAGATTCTACGTATTGTGGTGTGTGGAGTAAAAACGTGAAATAAAAACAGAGAATTGAGTCAGCACTACTTTCAATTCTGTTGTTGTAGTAGTTGCATCAGACAGGAAATTTCCATCCTGTAAATTTCAGATTCTCTGTTTAGTTTTTGTCCAGTATACAAACATTTCATCCTCACTCAGTGTCACTGCTATTGACAGAGGTCAAAAAGCTAGACAGGTGAAGGGTCATGATGAGTCACACAGAATAGGTAAGGGATGAAAGAGTTAAATATGGAGGCATATATATCCTGTCTGACTTTGATCTCTGCCTCAGGTAACTCTTTCACAGCCATCAATCTTAGCCAGGAGCTGATGGAAGGCTGCTCCCTGTGAGAGCGGGCTTGCTCAGACTGAGACTGTCTCCTTGCCTTGACAGAGGGAGGGTATGACATGTCAGACATCTTCAGAAAGCTACACGTCTGCAAACAAACCCTCAAAGGATTTTCATGTTTGTCTTTCCACTTGATTTGATTGTGCTCTCCTTTTATAATTTATTTTTGTTTTGTTTTTTTTTTTTCTTTTTTAATTATCAAATGAAACTGGCGGTATAAGGAAGCAGGCAGAGAGGGAGCAGAGAAGGCATGTTTTGTTGAGGTTCAAAGATGAAACGAACAAGTCTCTAAGGCTTTGATGTCTCTTGGCAGGCTTCAGGCGGCCACTGACAATCTGATGATCTGGGTGCACAGGCCTTTTTTGAATCCCTGCCCCATGCTGGCCCCACTCGTCTAGCCCTGCAGTTACAAACGCTTTAATGTGACAAGGTTAAACACCTGAAGTACTGCAGCAAAATGTCACAATGAAACCGGGGTCAGAGGAGCAACTTTAATCGTGGGGCAGCCTTCCAGTTGAATAGTATGAGTGTTTAACAAAAATTGCTTATTTTCATTGTCAGTTTATTCTCAAGGTAAATCAAAAATGCTCATGCTATGACTGAAGCTGCTATAATCAATATATTTATACTATATTAAGTTTGGATCACAGGGCAACTGGTACTGAACGGTGCTGCTTGTTGTGACAACCCTAGAGAGAATTGTCACCAGATGTTGTCCCTCTCAGCACTATGAAGATTTATAACCTTCTTAAACTTACTGTGTTGGTTTTCAGGCTCCAAAATTTAATGTTTGGGTTCACTTCCACTGTTAGTAGTCGACTCAATAGCTGTAATAAACTAGCTGTATGTTATCTGCCTGGTAGATAACATACACATCAGATTTGGGAAATAAACAAACAAAAAAGCTGGCTGACTTGACATTAAGCAGCTAAAGAATCAGCCACTTCTCTCAGGAGGAGGGAGAGACTGAAACTGAGCTAAAAGAAGAGATCTCTGTATCCATATATATGTAGAATTATTCATCAGCTGGACACAAATGCATGTCTTAATTATTGCTGTTTCTCCATATATGCTGGATGTGTAAGTATGCAAAAAAGGTAACTATACTAAAATGAAAGGGAAATAAAAGGGTGATGTGTCATTGCTGTGTTTGCTCCAGCAAGTGGCAAAAAGATCTGTCATTTTAGAGCAGTAAAATTAAGTGCCTTTTGCTGCTCCCTTGTATTTCCCCAAGAGGTCGCCTCATAGGTGATTTGACACAGATTTTACACTGGATGCCCTTCCTGATGCAACTGTCCCACTGGGGAAGGGGCTTGTGTTTGCACTTTGGCTCAAATCAGGGATTGTTCATGTGCAAGATGAAGCAATATAAGCCACTACACTATGGAACCACTTATGTTCCTAAAATTCATATACACCTTCAATATCACTAGCTGTTGCACTGTATTATTTATTTATTTATTTTTACTTTTTGGATAATTTTGCCCACATGAATGCACCGTCATGTCACTGTCATTGCCTCCCTTACTATCATTTTAAGCTCAAACTACTGAAGTTATATGAACAAAAACAATATTTTCCTTGAAAGTGTAAATTTATTTAAAAATGTGTTGGGCACTTCAGTGTATTTCCACTACCTATGTCCATAAAACGTAGACCTGTCCCATTTGAATTTACAGTGGATTGATTATGATTTTTTCACATTTAAGTTTAAAAGGAGTACATGATACATACAATACACATGACTTAATATCAATTTGCCAAGTTTTTCTTTGAGAGATGTTGTCATTTGATAGGCAGCCCAGTAGCGGCAGGGTGCTGTGGGGCCATTGTGTCTTGTTGTAGGTCACAATGGAACTTAACACTTGACAGAGCTAGGGCTTGTTGTCAGGAGCTAAACTTGATCCTGTCAAGTTGTTCCCACTGAAGAGGTATAAAGAAAGGGCTTTGACCTCACGGCAGTAAAAGCTCTATATGGAGCCAAATATTAATTCCCTTATTAAAGGATATCCGCATACAATAGAAGATCCACTGTAGGTGTTTCTACTTTACTGGAAAACTGTTTTGACACTTACTTTACATGTTCCTTGTCATAGATTTCTCCTAAGACCCTCTTTGATGGATGATAATGGTGAAAGATTGTGCAGCCATGTCTCTCAACCTAGAGACACTGTCCATATGATCCATTTGGACTAGACAGGTGTCCCTTCCTCGGTGGTTTGTCATCCCTGTCACCTCTGGCATTTCAAACTGATGCTTGTCTTCCACACAGTTGCCCTGCAGACCACAAAAGGGGTTCAAGTTACGAGAGGGGCAGGTAATTTCAGATGGATAATCCTTGGACCTGGTAAACCGGTCTTTAATAGGACCTAGTGTCTAAACCTGGCAACCCCGAGCCCTGTGTCATTGTGTGTTGATTGGGTGTGCATGTGTGATTCCCCTGGGCAAATCATTGTCCGGTATGTTTAGCATTTCCATCTCATTCTATTATCTCATCTGCTCTCTCTCTCTCTGAGAGAAAATGAAATGCTCTGCACTTTTTACTTATTTTCTTTTCTAAACATGTGCAGCTTGTTAAACCTATGGGCCTTTCTTGTGACTTTATAAGCATTGTGAATCCTTTTATTGTTTGAGGAGGAAATTTACAGCCTAGAGATGTTGTCTATACTCCTTTTCAGTCAGTTGTCACTTATTAATAAACAAAAATACTGCTTGAATGTGACATCTTATGTGTCTTCAAAGCGTTGTGATGCCACTCCTTCAGCTGCTTTTGACCTCAGTTAAACCCATGTGCCATCTCAGCCACCCTGTCAGGCAGGATTCTCACACAGAAACATGTCTCCCTGGTGAACAGCCTCAAGCCGCTGCCACCCTCTTGTCGCCCCACTGATCCATGCCAGCCTCAAGCTTTTGTTGTTCTACCCGCCTCCTCTGGTACTGGGGGCAGAATTTACAGTGGAAAAATATAGTATATTTTCCCCCCATGTTGAGCTGGTGAGGCTGGAATGTGTGTTTGGGCAAGATTTTGCGAGGAGTGTGAAAAAACAACAGAGCTGTAAACACCGAGGGTAGACCCAGACTGGCTTCTTTGTTCCAGATGTGGTGCAGGCACATAGTGTTACAGCAGCTCCAGCCAAGCCCGGAGCAGTAACTCAATACACTGCCACTGCTGTCCCACTGCCTGTCCATCAGCTGTGCTCTCACAGCATCCATACAGACAGGTTACTGCCTGCGTTTTCATTGAGAGTAAAATGCGTGTGTGTGTGTGTGTGTGTGTGTGTTTGTGCGTGCCCACAATCAGAATTGGTACCAAATGCGCATTTTCAACCAGACCAATGAAGAAAGTTCGGAAAATCATCAACAATGTATAATTTAGACATGTGACCGCCGGTCTCTACAAATGAAGCCATTTAAATCAGACGCCTGGTGTGACATGCAGCTCAGGCTGATATTGTGGTTAACCCTTTCCAGAGGGATTTTTTTTTCAGAGTTGCCAAAGCCTCTGTATTAAACCAGTCAGTTAAAAGTTTAAGTCTAACCATCAGCGGCAGTGGGCGATGCTGCTGTCATCTGCTGTCTGGCAACAATTATGCCAATGATGATTTCAAAGCCGGAGTCAAGAAAACCAGACACATTCCGGCGTTTCCCACGCAATATTATTCACCCCGAGTCACTCTAGTTTCTGGGGTTTATTGCACTTGTGTCTTTTTTCTTTAGCTTAGCCATTTTATTTACCGATTTTCTCTCTGTTTTACATGTTGTCTCGATCTAATTTTCGCCTCTCATCTTTGTTTTGTGTGCCAAATGGTGACAAAAAGCTGATTAAGTAGGTCGGGTTTAAATCTATATAGTTACAGCGCAGAAAGGCATCTTGTTAAGAAATTAAAAACAATTCATAATTGCTATCATTAATACTTATTTTTGGATGTCGAAACATTTCACATTGATTTAATATATGCCAAATCAACGATTTACTAAAAAAAAAGATTTAAACTAACCGAATTTATTGTGGTAAAAATTGTTTCTGCTTTGCATTTGTGCTATTAGTGAAATCCAGTTTTTCCTGTTTATTTAATTCTTTACTAGCACACTGATCTATTTTTTTTTTAGCTCCAACACTCATTTAAATCATTAATAAATTAAAAAACACTCAAAACTGAAGCAAAATTAAATAATTAAAAAACATTTTAAAAGTCAGTTGCACTGTAAACACATCACAAAACTTTTCTCAAGCAAAAGTATTTTAAATTATACATTTACAAACAAAAATGTGAAATGGGTGAACACCTTTAATTTTTTCATATTAATTAAAAAGTTAATTAAATGTTTACTCATCTGAAAATTGGGATTTTTTTCTTTTAGCACAATAAAATAGAATGATAAATGGTAAACTATTCCCTGGCATGTTGAATAATAAAATTAATTTCAAAGGGAAATTTTTAAACTGCTGTCAGTCCTCTCTGTTGCAGATATGTGCTTCAAATAGCAGAATCAAATTGCTTAAGGAAATTTCGTGGTGAAAAACATAATCCAACAGGCAGCTGTGTTTCATTTTTTAGCCAGATGAGCCAGTGTGTAAACGTTAGCTCTGTAGGTGTCAAACACTGGATTGATGCTGATCATGTGACACTGTTGAACTCTCTGGGCCCTCAGATGGTGCCAGCAGTGGCACAGCTCTTCACCAGCAATATGGCTGCACTTAAGGAATGAGGCTTAGACCTTTCAGGTATTAGTGTTCCTATATGATGATGGCGCCTGGAGGAGAGATTAGGCCGTTCATCCTCTGCACTGCTCCGGCACCTTTTCTTCTCTCTTCTTTTTTCCTTAGGCAGAAAACAGTCAGAAAAAATGTCAGTCCTATTGTTTGCATTGGCTTTGTTGATGCAAAATGACTGATGAAACACAGCCACCTTGTTCAGTGTTGTTTTCTAGATGGACACCTGCTCATTTTACAATAACAAAGAAAAGAAGAAGCATTCAGTCATAATGGACATAAATTTAAAATTCCAAATATGAAAACATAAACACAGACTTGATATAGTTATTCCTGAATCTCTAATGAATAAGAAAACCAGATTAACTCGTTTTTGAATTCTTACAAAAAAGAAGCTGTTTTCATATTTCTCAGCTTGTTCACACTTTGATTCTGATTCATTCTTTGTTGGATAATTGTGTCAGACCACACCTCGTTTTCAGAGCTATCATGCTGTGCTGTTTAAATTGGACATGTGGCTCTTTATTCATGTCTATTATGTGGTGAATTGAGCCTATGATAATAAATCCTTGCATCCTGCCGGGGTGTGCGGGGTCATGGACTGTCAGTCTGTATCTAGGCCTCAGCTCAGCCCCAGCAACAGAGGGTTACTTGTAAAACATGACGTGCCACAGTGGGGAAGATCACAGCTGCAGCAGTTGCCTGGGAATTTGCTTTTGGTGTGTACACAAAGGATACTGTCACTCTGTATCAGACATGATGGACAAACCCGACTGGTGTGTGCATGTGTGCGCGCGTGTGTGTATGTGTGTGTGTGTGTGTGTGTGTGCGTGTGTGAGAAAGAGAAAGAACACCTATGTCAAACACACCTCTGCATAATTATGCTCATGCGCACTATGCAGCAAACTAGACGCCAGTAAGTCTGGGCTGCACTCAGGAGTGTGACTGTTTTTAACATCATCCCTGTGCGTGTATTAATAGAGCAACGATGAGGATCCATCCCTGCCCAATGACTGCAGGGCTCGCCTTTGTTCTTTACCCATAATACAGACATAATTACAAGCTTTAAAGAGCCTCCTCACCTTGCTTTCTCCCTTACCTTTACTCTGACACACTTGCCGGACTCAGTCCTGCCTTCAGCTGGTGAAGTGTCTGACACTAGAGCTGTCCATATAGGTAACTGTAACTTCAAAGGCTTCAAAGGCTGTTTACTACAGTTATTTGTCAAAATGTGAGATGGTGAACCTTATGGTCTGCAGTGGAGTTTTCTGTGAGGCTTTAGGAACACCTGCTCCCAAAGCAACATCAGTTCCAAATGTCATATTGCACCAATAACACCAATAATGTTGCAGTAAATTGTCAATAGACATATAGTGTTCTCTAATTTCTCCATGAAGATTTACAGCTGTGAGGTCTTCTTTATGAAGTCAGAAATTGTTGCCCACCATATGAAACTGGCCTCAGTTAGACTTTTTTTTTTCTTGTGACTGAAATTTTATTGTGATAATAATTTGTGGCTTTGTTCTGGCTGGCTGCATGGCTGAGGCCTGTGGGGAAATTGGGAAGCAGTCCAGCCCCCAGCAGGCCGTTTAATGCTGCTGGATTCCCAGTAGTTGCAGGCAGGGTAGGACATGACCAAAATGATGGGGTTGGACAGCAGCTCAGCACCACACTCAACCCACCAAACACTCTGTTTATAATTTCACTACAGCTTATATGTGATTTATCTGAGATCTGTATCAAACTGTACTGCAAAGCACCGGTTTTATTGAAAATAAAGCCTCAGCAGCCGCAGTAGTTTTCTCCACCTGTGGATTGACTCTGCTGCTCCGGAGTGAAATAGGGTTGCTCTTTGGGCCTGTTGCCATAGTTTTCTCTCCACATGCACCTTGTGAGTTTTGCTGACCATGCAGTTACAATTCTGCCCTCTTTTGGCAACTTTCCCTTATTTTTTAAGCCTTGGCATGCATCTGAGTGGCGTATGGGCAGCGTTTTTGTCTTACATGAAACAGAAATCAAACGCTGCCTTGGTCATGAGTCTTCTTTGCCAGGAAATTGAAAATGTTTATGTGTGACATTAATTTGTAGAGAAAAATCATGTAGAAACACTGCACTTCTAGGATAGTTTATACACTACTTTAAAAAGCAGTATGCCATTGAATCCCTATATATTCCGGTGCACAGCAGTTTCAGTTTTAATTATAGGATTACTGCACATGAGTTATAGGAGTTATATCAGTTGAAACTAGGAATGAGGAGCATTAAATAAATACTAACATTTGGTGAAACTTACAATGAAAAAAATCCTTTAAAAAATAAATAAATATAGCATGGTTTGTAAACAATCAAATGTATATGACATGTAAATATTATTTTTTCTTCTTTTGTATACTTCCATAAGTTTTTTCACTGTAAAATTAAAAAAGTGATATTTCAAATATTTAAAAATAAAAAATCTCAGTTTTTGTAGTACATACGTTTTTTAATTGGCTGGCAGCACAGCGGGAAATGCAGCAGGACACACTGCTGAATTTCAGAAGTCCAACTTTTTGCTTTTGGTTCGATTCAGGGAGAATTCCTAAAATATTTGGCACATATTTGCTGCACTTAGATTGTTATTACATGGCGTTAAATTAGATAATTAAAACCAGAAATAAAAGATTAGAAAAGAACCTAAGAATAATCTCGATTACAATATTGATCTTTAACACCAGAAAATATTGAGCACTGTTTTTGATTTCCCTTGAATTAGTCATTCAGGCATCGATTTCATTTCATATTCTTTCAATTAAAAAATCAGGCATATGGCTCCACGAAAATAACTTTTATTCAAAAATTAAAAAAAAATGTATTTAGGCGTTTTTCTCTTGGCTTTCAAGTTCTCTGAAGGAGTTTGGCGTGGGGCACATATTGTTTATTTTCCTTAAGAGAGAAAAATAAACAGTAATTATATTTATTTTCTAATCTACGGAAGGAGGTGCCTGTGGGCTGCGGAGCTGCATCCTGCAGGCCTATCATATGTTAATGAAGTTAATGGCGGAGCTTCAGTGACAGCCGGCTGCTGCGGACCAATCAGAGAGCTCGCAGATGGAAGTCAGTCTGTTTGAGGCTCTGCACGCAGGAGGTGTTTGAAGAACCATGTGAGCCCTTCTCTGATGTAAAGAAGGATCCTTTCGCTTTTATTTGATTTTTCCTCTCAAACTGTTGTGATCATGCACACTGTAACTGATAAGGAAGGCTTTTGTCGCGAATAACGCACTGGACTTACGCGCGGGTTTCTTCCAGGTTTTCCTCGCTGTCCGACAGAACTCATGAAATCCTCTTCAGAGCGACGGTTTATGGACTTGCTCATTAGCTAATGATGTCTGTGGGGTTTGTGCCTGACAGTCTGAATGGCTCAGATCCCTCCAAATCGGCCTTTCTAGAGTTTGGCCACGGACACCCGGCGCACCAGCAGCACTCCTCCGGACTCCCTCACATTTACCCCGTTCACGGCTTACACGCTGCTGGGCATTCCCAGCACGAAAGTCCTTTTCCTGGCAACGCGTCCTATGGCCGCTCTTTGGGATACGCCTACCCAGGCGCGGTGAACACTCATCCCCCGTCTGCCTATATGCCCTACCAACACAGCAATCACAGCAACAGCAGCAGTCTGGCCCATAGCAGATTAGAGCAGACAGGTATGTGTGAAAGTCACTGAACTGTTGTGTCAGCATAAAAGTGATTTTCCTTTGTGCTTAAACCCGATTACGCACACAGCGCGCATTTACCTGGCGACAAAAACAACTTAATGCAAATAAAACATTGCTCCTTTTTCACAACACTCCACAAATTCTAATACATAACACACACACATAATACACTGGATCATTATTGTACAAACAAGGTCAAGAATGAAGTCTTGGAGGGATGTTATATATTAGGAAGGCAGGTGGTGTTATTCGTTTTATTTTCTGTGCGTAAAGTGTGGGCCTACCTCAGGAGCCCTGTTGTTAGTGCACAATAACACAAGAAGGAAAAAAATCCTTTCATCCCAGTGTGTACAATAACCTGCTGCCTTAGACGGTGGCTAACGCAGTTCAGTCCAGATTAAGACAGAATTTCGGACATAAATATCAGATACTCAAATAAAACATTTAGCTTTGGGGTTTCAGGCCCTGGTGTCTTTGTGTCGCGGCGCAGGCCCTGTCAGCTGCAGTATCCACACACTATAATGTGTTTGTATCAGGAAGGCAAAACTAACTCTCACCACTGTTCTCAAGTTGTTTGAAATTGCACATTTTGCTGAACGCCTGTTCAAATGTGACTTTTAGCAGCTGTCCAGCGTTACAACGCGAAAAAAAATCATGAATCAGACAAACTTTGTTTTCTGTTTCATCCTCAAGACCACGACAAGCCCGCGGCGATTGAAAACAGCGATATTCGTCTAAATGGAAAGGGGAAGAAAATTCGTAAGCCTCGGACCATCTACTCCAGTCTGCAGCTGCAGGCTTTGCACCAGCGCTTCCAGCAGACCCAGTACCTGGCCCTGCCGGAGCGCGCCGACCTTGCGGCCAAGCTGGGGCTCACACAGACTCAGGTAGACAGTGAACGCATCAAATTGCTGGGTTTAGTGTTAAATGTCCACTATATTAAATATTAATACTGGGGTTGTTTATATGTTTTTAGTGGCGGCTGAAATCCCCCTTCTGCAAGATTTGGCATTTCTATTAAACAGCTAATTGTATATTATTATATTTTGCACAAAATATTTTGTATTTATTTTAAATTACAGCAGACAGACTGAAAATAAAATTATTGGATATTATTGAAAAGAAACCCCCTTATTTGCAGCATTATCGAGGATCACAGCGATTTTGCACATCAAGTGAAAGGCAAATTTGTTACTCAATCCTTTAATGCGTGCCTTATTTACTTAATTTCTGGCTATATTTCTTTTGCCAGCTGCGGTCCTTGAAGTGATCTTTGTGAACAGAGCATGACTGCACCATTTAAAATGTATAAAAGGGAAAAATGTCTGCCATCGGGTCCAACTGTTTAAAAAAAGGGCATTAGTTCACTACAGAGTCCTTCATAGCAGAGTCTGTGTATTTATTTGCTTATGTAGGATGGCATAGTTGTAAATACTGTATGCACCTATAGGTCAAAGCCTTCTCACACAGACACAATGTGTGCCCACGCGTCCTAATAATTAAGCTTGCGCATGCATTTTGCAAACAGGTGCACTTGCCAACTTATCACTCTCAAGTGGGGCGAAATGGAGCCTTCCCTCTTCGTTTGTACCAAGTTCTTATGAAGGTCTTACATTAAATGATTAAGCTGTCGGAGTTTTAAACTAAGAGATAAACAATGATATGAAATCCACCCTGTCATCTCAGCCGCCTCCTGCACATTATTCTTACTCCCTTGGTAATCCTCCTGATAATTATCTCTCAGTTATTTCTCCATTTGTGGTGTTGGTGCCTTGATAGTGAGCAGGCTCTTTGATGCTCTTTATGAATATTCACATCATTGTTCTCGTGCTAAAAAAACCCCCCCCAAAAAAACCCAAAAACAAAACAAAAAAGCCTTTTTGAACTCAACCCACAGAAATTTCGCTGACCTACCACTTGGCGTTTGGGGCTGTTTTTGTTTCAAAATACTCTTAGTCCGGGGTTGTTGCTGTCACACTCATGCATCACTGGACTTATAAAACAGTGAACAATAAAAGGGTTTAGCTTTAATGGGTAACAAGTGCCGCTCATCTACGAGGCTGAATCGCCAACAGTGCGCCAATATCGGGCCTGGGATTTACAAAAACAACCCTCCCCAAAAAAGATGCGCAATTACGAGTTTAACTTTTTATTGTTTGCAGTATTCCCTTCGGGGAAATTCTGATGAAAAGGGCATTGGGTTTAACTGGAGAGTAATGCTCGTAAAAAAAGCCATTGACAATGATATTTCCTTTATATTGCTGCTAATTGTTAACCACAATGACAATTACGCGCATTTTCTGTTTTATCCCCCATTTAGGTGAAAATATGGTTTCAAAATAAGCGGTCTAAGTATAAAAAGATCATGAAGCATGGCAGCGGATCAGAGGGCGAACATCTCCACAGCACCAACCCCATCTCTCCCTGCTCACCCGCACTGCCTCAGCTATGGGAGGTCTCCATGGCGAACAAAGGAGCCCCAGTGCACCCAAACAATTACATGAACGCTTTTGGGCACTGGTATCCGAATCACCATCCTCATCATCAGGACGCGATGCACAGGCCTCAGATGATGTGAGTGGATTGTTTATGGTGTCCTGCCGACCGGCCAGGCCGCACCGAACTTATTGGCACCTCCGGAGGCCTCCTCTCAGAACTGAGCAGCGTGTGTTTAACAGACCTTGTTCATATTCACTGTATTTGGTGTGCGTTTTGAATTTCCAGTTTCACTGCATAAAATCATTCAGGCATCAAAAAAGCGTTTTTGGCTTTGAACAGTCACTGCAGCTTCTGCTGCAGGGTGTGACATCAGTGAAACCTGGGCTTGTGTGTGCAGTTTGAGACGCTCTGGATAAAAGGACGTTTTAAAATACACTGTGTACGTGGGTCTGTTTTATTAGTAATAGTTTCAGCAGCTGCAAGTATCACAGAAACAACTAGGAGTTAGGTTCACTTTATTATTATTAAGTTTGTGTGGCTAAATAATATCAAAAGAAAGAAATACTTTCTGACTTCTTAAAGAAACTTGGATTAATAACAACAGCAACTGCAAGACGCTGGCAAACAAAAAGATTAAACTGTTCCGATCTTTACAAGCACCATGCAGCTAAACCTGTGAGATAATGCAGAGCAGGAATATCAGCTGTCTTTTTGTCCGTCAACACTCCTGAACTGCGAGTCACCAAACCTACGACCCTGCTTGAATTTCGACAGTCATTGTCAAAACACCTGGGGATGGATTTCTGTGTCGGGAAAAATAAGTTATGCTGTCTTCTCTCGGTTGCTCAGCCCGTATTAATTTTACTTTTGAGCGTGATTAGGCTAAATTTAAATTTTAATCCATAGGAAAGAGGCTCCATTAAAAGAAAACTGTATTTTCCTGCTGGGTGAAACAGAGGGATGCCACCTTTTACGCGCGTAACTTTTACGCACAGGATAAAAAGGCTTTGACGAAATGCACCGCTTAAATAGTTTCTTTGAATCTAAAAGCCAGTACAGCCAAAACACACTTTGATTTATAAGTTGTTAAATAGCATTAAACTACTTTCTGCCTTTTCTATAATATTTTTACTCCAAAAATACTTTTGTGTGCGTCTAAAGAAGGTCAAGAGAACATCCATCATCCATCTTTTTTCATCAAAGGAGGACACGTGCCATGAGGAGAGCAGAGAGGATGTGCAAGAAAGCATTTTAACAATATTTCCCCCCTTTTCCAGTGAGATCAAAACGCAGACTCGCCCTTATCATAATAAGATGATAAATGGCTCTTCTGTCTGTACAATAAACTGCGCCTGATTTATAGTCTCTTGAACTGATTCGCTAATTCTAGTGCTTAGACTGTTTAAACACAGTGAATTAGTTATTTATACCATTGCAAACAATCGGGGCTGATACTCTTGATTAAATGGAGAGCTGATTTCTGCTTAATGAAGCTTACAGAAACATCCAGTGACTTCTTTTTGTCTTTTTCATTCATTACCCTGCTGCCTTGGACAGTCTGGCAAACATCTTTTATATGATGTCACACTCAAGTATTACAGTGCAACCTTTGTGAAGATATTTATCCTAAAGTCAGAAGTGGTACTAGAAAGTGTGCCAATAAAATTCATTCAGTACATTTCAGGTGTAACTCTAGATGTATGGCATGAGGCTTTTTCATGCCTCATGCTAAAGCAGACAGACTCCTACAGCATAATACATGCATGTAAAAAGCTACCTTTAACCACCTTAAACAAAAGTGAACTTTACATTTACTTTTCTTACTAAGCTCCCTCTAAAAATCAGTGATTAACTGCAGAACAACCACTCTACATAATAACATTGGTAACTGCAAGTCAACGCCATGTCACCAGAACATTCAGACCTACAGATCGCATTCAGCCCTGTCTTACCTAGTCAGAGAAGTGCAGCCTTGTTCAGGAGTTCTAAAGCCTTCTGTGGTGTTTCTGTGAAGAACAAAGCCACACCAGAGCCCCGTGTTTTCACTCCTCCAAGCTGATTTTTCACATAACGACACGCATTGTGTTACATTAACATCTCCTTCTTTATATATATACACCCTCATGCCCTTTTCCTCATTCCTGATGATTATGTGCCTTGTTAAACATGCAGGCCCAGGGAAGAAGAGGCAAGCATTGCTGAAGCAAGTGACGGGGCATCAGGGAAAATTATAGGCAATTTCACATCTCCAGATTAGAATAATGGGCTCGTGGAGTTGGACAGAGAAGAGTAGGACCTTTCAAACGGGGGCCAATTATCATGCAGGCAGATTGAAGGGAAAGTGAAAAGGCTCCTCGTGTAATAGACAGGCTAAGAGGAGGGGGATGGAAGCTGGGGAGGTGGGATGAAGGGTAATGATAAAGGCAAGTCTGACTGTATCAGTGATGTGGATGGTCGGGGTTATCAGATACGAACTGTCTGATGGGTTTTAATTGCAGGATAGCAATAAGAGGGAAAATAGCTTGTTATTAAATCCCAGTTGCTCTGAATGGGTGAATGGAAAAGCAGGTCTCTGGGGTGATTATTGTTATTAACTTGAGTGATCTGACATCTTGGGTAATTTTTAGCAGCTTTCCTGTTAGAGAGTGAATGCATGATTTAGTCTCATCTGAAGGAAGGCCTGACTTATTCTATGGCATGATGTACACATACTCTGGAAGGATCAAAAACAGAATGCAGGCAAAATACAGGCAGAAAGGTATGCAAACTAATGCACACTGAGATTCAAAATATTGGATTCATACAAGTCTGGAATATCAGAAATGAAAGAAAAAATTGTGAGAAAGCATATTTTCATTTCATTTGTTCATTTGTAGTATTTCATAGTTTTTAAGTCCAGGATTTCACTTTGTAGGTCAAGGTAAGCAGCACAAAGGCCTCATCGTGGCTTTATCAGATTGTAATGACTGACTGCGACACATCAATGCACAGCTCCAGCCCAGCCCTGGCCTGAGGTCAGTCAGGGTTCACAAGTCCACAGCTGTCAAGAATGCCTTTCTCCCATCGTTTCATCCGAGTTTACACCAAAATGGAGAGCGTGAGTGATCCTAATGCCGGCAAGGCCCAGCCCAGGCCAGGACTCAGTGTTGGACAGCTGCTGAGAGTCTTTCCATAGATACATTAGAGTTCCCGACCTCCACCTCAACCCATTTTGCTTCACCCAGGAGACAAGTGCTGACACCACACTGTTGATTGTTGCAGTGGGAAAAAGGAGGAGAAGGGTTATAGGGGCCTGGACAACAAGTCTATTTAGGGTGCTGTAATGTCGTGCCATGCAGGATCACATTCAAGTTCAACAGTTCACCTCCTCCTCCATGGCTACTTACACTTGTTGATGCTTAGGGATGACATATATCGACATGTCGGACAGCCCACACACACAAGTGCACAAATGTTTCCCCTGACAGCCACAGCCGAGGCCCACACATGCTGAGGGAGCCACCAAAGGGAGGTCACATGTGCTCTTGATGAGATTTCATTGATATTAAAAGGCAATAGTAATCATGCTGCTTCTGTCAAATCAGCACAGCGCACTGACACGATGACTGAAGCCATAGACAACTGGTGTTGGGTTCAGAGATATAAGCCAAAGAAGACATTAGGAAAATAGGATTAGGAGCTGTGATACATTTCACTGTTTGCACCAAAATTAAGAGAGAATGTCTGTGAAGTTTGGCAGAAACTTTAAGGGTTAATTTTATCTTTAAAGGTACTGATATATTTACAGCACGCTTCCAAAAGAGTGAAAACTCTCGTTTTTATTACTGTTTAATGAGAACTCTGTGGAAAGTCTGTCCAAATAATTTAAAGAACAATATACCTTTCTATAACCTAAACAATGTACATATTATTATAGTTTCAATAACAGCCCTCAAAGGTGCATAATCTGAGTCAAAATTATGGTGCATTTGTTTATGCTTTTGTGTTCATAATCATACAGATCAGTCAGTATCTATTTATTAAAATGAACTAGTAAAATAATGTCATGATTATATCTGATTCCAATCTGTTAATATTTCTTGCAGCAAGTGTTTCGTAGTAATTATTCTTTAATTTTAACAAATTTGGGGAACTTAGACAAATTATCCAAAAATGTATTTAACATACTAACAGTGTATTTTTAAAAGGAACAATAAATAACCGGTTTTTATCAGTTTTAAGTGTTACTCAAATATATTTTCCTTACAGAGGTAAATACCTAGAAGAGTGAAATGATCTGATTTAAGAAAATTTAGGGGAAAATAACACCGTGTTGCAGAAAAGTTGCAAAAAGTAACAGCTCTGCTCCTGAGCGCATACCATTCTTGTTATTGAAAGCAGTAGAAAAGGTTATAAAAACCACCAACGCAGTGGGTACATTTTCTCTCAATGCGTAATGGCGCTTTGGTGGTCCATGTGGATAAGATCGCCATTAGCGGTTCTCCATCATGTCAGTGTTGGGCCTCATATTTAATAATGCATGGTTAATTTGGCCAAACTGAGGTTACTGTCCACCGTCATTAGTTATTAATTGGCGCAAAGTGAGGGCTGTTATTTTTATTTTTATTTTCTTTGACAGCCTTATTGTCGGTGTCGTAAGAGTCAGTATCATCATTATCAATCATCTTTGCTGTAATTAACATGCTTTTACACAACTATTTTATTATATCACCTGGGAAACCCCTTTTCTTAAGTTAAATAATGTGCGCTTTAGCGTGTGCAAATATTGCGTGAAAGTGGGTCACTGGATGAACGACGTCACTTGAGTATGAAAAAAAATCTGCTTATCTGGACTCTTGAATCTTTTTCCATCCAAGAGAAATAGTTTGAAAACGAAAGCTGGTTTCTAAAGTGAAACGGTTAAACACACACATACACACACACACACACACACACACACCTACACACACACACACACACACACACACACACACACACACACACACACACACACACACACACGGTGTATT
>VUQH01088760.1:0-15101 GCA_015106775.1 Etroplus canarensis | reverse complement strand
ACAGTGGGGGAAAAAAGTAATTGTCAGGACTCTCTATCATTATGGCATTTTCATACCAAAAACCTATTATGATGTTTGCAGCATGATTACATGCTGTGGAGTATGAATCTATCTGCCCATGTGCGGCTGTGTGATATGTGTCTGTTTTTAGATGAGGTAATTAGAGGTAATTACAATGCGACCGTATCCACCGCCAGCTCTGCCTCGCTCTGTTCCAGCAGCTGTACCATGAGAGGCAAGCGATGATGCTTTTTTCTCTTTCTTTTATCAGGTATCTCTTCATGGTTACAACAAGCCACATCACACTGACACTTGAGTACAGCAGAGGGAGTCACATTGCCGCCAGGCGATTGAGAGCAAAGAGAGAGGGAACAGAAGGAGAGTTGGTTAGGGGAGTGTTGAGTGATGACAGGCAAACGGGGAATGTTTTTTGCAGTCTTTCCATGATTATTCACTATTATTTGAGGAAGAGTGTTGCATTTAATAGTTCAAAATGATTTGTTTGTAAGAATTGTATCATTTCTATCTTAATTTGATCATTTTCTGTGAAGTTTTGTGTGGGTAAAAAATGCACCAGCATCATTTTAGGTCTGATAAAATGAGATGGGGAGGAACTCCATTATTACACACTCTTCATCACTAAATATCTAAACTATGATCTAACATTTCATCTCCCCTAATGTATAAATCCTCACGGACATCTTTGCAGGTTTTATACAGCATGTCGGGGTTATTTGTGCAGTGAAAGTGATGGTGACTCTCTGTTTAGAATGCTAAACATCTCTGAGACAAGAGGCATGATGGCAGAGTTTGAAATGCTATGTGGTGGCTGCTGATTTGCATAAAGTGCAGTCTGAAACTTGATTTGATGTGATTTCATTATTTTCACTTCATGAACTTTCCTGCCTTTGTCTACCATCAAATAGAGAAATGTGTGAGACTTGCCACAAGAATGCCAGAATTCAAGTATTTGGTAACACCCACACAGTGTATATAGAAAGTGAACATACCCCTTTTAAAATACCAGTTTTTTCTGATGTAAGAAATGAGACGAGGATAAATCATTTCAAAACTTTTTCTACCTTTAATGTGACTTCCTTTGATATCCTGTACAATTCAGTTGAAAAAGAAACAACTCTGTTAGGGGGACAAATATAAAAGATAAAAAATGTTCAACAATGGTGCTTATAGAGCACTGCTCTACTCTAACTGAGCACTCAAAGTGCTTTTTTCTACAGGCCTCATTCACACTCATATGGATGCATCGGGAGCAATCTGGGGTTCAGTGTCTTGCCCAAGGATGCTTCGGCATGTAGACTGGGGAAGCCAGGGATCAAACCACCAACCTTCTATTTGGAAAACAACCCACTCTACCTCCTGAGCCACAGCAATGAGGTTGTTGCATAAGTGTGCACACCCTAAAACTAATACTGAAGGCCTTCACAGGAAGTAAGGCCACTTTCATATGTGGTCCTAAATTAGATTCTTATCTTAACGGTTTTGTCACATTTACGTCATCGAAGTGAGACAGACGTGACAATTCTGCACCTGAAGAGGCACAGCGCGGTAAGATCAAATGCAAACAATGGATGACACGAGCATGGCAGACAACGTTGATGGAGCTAGTTAGTGGAAAAAAAGTGAGGTTTCACTCACATGCTGACATGTGTAGCATCCATATTTCATCCCTAAACATAGCGTGCTGCGTGTGACATCACGTCTTCACTTCTGTTCCCACTGGAGTCTGATGGTGGTCACATTTAAATTGTAATATGAACAACCCCGCAGAATAATCGGATCTCAGCAAAAAATCAGAACTGAGCATTAAGACCTGCAGTGTGAACGTAGCTCGAGAGGCCCAGGCCAGTCTCAGAAAAACAACTGTATAGTGTTATCTCTTCTCCACCAAACTCTAGAGTTGGCACAATGCAGTCAGACCGGTAATGTTTTCTTGGCATATACCAAACCCATCAGCCTTTCAGATATTGGTGACTCCCTTAAAGCACATTTCCACTGCCCCAGAGTCCAGTGGCAGTGTGCTTTACATCACTCCAGCCAATGCTTGCCAATATATTTGGTAATGTAAAGCTTGCATGCAGCTGCTGGGCTATAGAAACCCATACCAGGAAGCTCTCAGTACATACTTCGAAGGTGTTGAACTGCAGTTATAAAGTTTACTGCACTACACACCTCAGCACTCGAAGACCCTGCTCTGTAACTTTATGAAGTCTGCCACTAGCTTCGGTGGTTCCTAAATGCTTCTGCTTCGCAGTGATACCACTGACAGTCGATATCTAGATGAGAAGATATTTCACGAACTGATGTGTTGCAATGGTGGCATATTTCAGTACCATGCTCGAAATCACTGAGCTCTGTAGAGCAATCCATTTTTTTTGTAAATTATTGCAAAGACAGCATGGCCAGGTGCTTGAGTTTATAGACCTGAAGGAGTGAGACCAAATGAAACACATGAATTCAGTTGTCGGGGTTCACGATGTGGACCCAATGTGCAGAACCAGGACCCAATGTGCAGGCCAGGTGTGGTGAGGTGAACAAACGATGACAGAAAGTCCATCAAAATAACAAAGTCCAGTAAATAAAAAACCAAGGCATGAAGCACGGGGAGAAGTCAAGAAATGACATGATGAGAGAAGCTCCTAACAGAAGAGAGCAGGCAACGCAACTCTGAACAAAGAAGAGGCGGGATTTAAATACACATGACACTAATAGCAAATGGGAAAGAGGACGGAGTGGAGCATAGGTGGTAACAATCGGAGGCAGGAAGCAGAACTAAACATACTGCACAAAACACAACAGATTACCAAAGTAAAACAGGAAATGAGAACTAACTGAAAACATGAACACAAGACTGAACTTGCCAGACAACAAGAACACAAGAGTATAGAGAACTAATAAACTAAACACAAGTAAGGCTACAGACAAAGACAGTAAACAAACCATGACATGACCATGACATCAATAACTTAGAGGTGTATCCTAATACTTTTAACCATGTGGCATATGAGATGTTGATTGATTCCATTTAAACACATTTACAGTAATTACCTTCTTTTTGAGAAAGAAAAACCCAAATTTTACTTTAGACCAAGTGGGGATCATTTTGTGTTTGAATTCCTGTCAAGAAAATTGAAACCTGTTTGAACAAAGCATTTGTCCAAAAGACCAATCCCACTGCGTATTCTGAAAATGTTGCAAAGACATTTGTATAATTACTGTTACACAGATTTTGTTTTTAAGTTTCAATGTTATTTTGAACCTTCATCTGCTCGCGTGTATTCTCACCAGGGGGTCACCACATTGGATCAATCCACATTGGTAATTTGGTCAAGGTTTTACACTGGATGCCCTTCCTGACACAACCGTCCATGGCAGGAGGGAATTGTGTCCCCACTTGGAATTAAACCAGACAAATGTGTAAACCGCTACACTATGGGGACACCTTCAGTATTATTTTAAACAGTTGTAAGAACAAAATTACTTTTCTTTCTTCTACGTCTATATTTTGACATTTTAACATCACAACTCACAGTACACCCTGCAAACCAGTCAGAGTGGAAACATGTAATTAAGAATTAAATCACATGGAAATGAAATATCACCACCTTTCTTAATTTCTGTCTGAGGAAAATGCCATCTTGTACTGCTTGTATCCAGTTTAATGCAGGATGCTAGGTATGGCCAGCACCAGCTCACTAAAGCTCTTTGTGTCTGAATGACTTGTTAATGTAGAGGGAAAACTCGCATGCTGTGATGAAATGCTTTTTCTAGCCCAAAGCACGTCTTTATACTTTTGAACAGCTTGTAGAGAACTACTGTAAACAGCTCTGCACTTGAAATGAGTTTGCTGAATAAATAATATATTACAAACATCAGTGTTCATAAGTAATGAACTGCTGAGGTTTCTAGCAACTCTTTTGAAGACCCACTGTTTTTTTTTTTACTTTCTTTTTTAACCTAAATCTAACACTGAATGATTTATCAACTTTATCCATTGGTGTTGGGAGGAATCAGAAGTTGTTAGCCTGTGTTTTATGTAATGTCCCTTTGACGAGCCTATAGAAAACATAACACAAAAAAAGGAAGTGGTGAGCTGGTCCCTGTCACTCCATCCTTAAGACAAAAGACCTAGTTTGTGATTTTGGTTTGTTGACTTTCTCATGGAAACACCCAAATGCATGTGGCTGCACCCCTCGGTGCTCTGTGTCTCCTCCTCACATCTGTCCCAGCAAAACCGAGGGTGGAGTCACCAAAACATGGGCTAAAACGGAAAACCGAGGGGACTGACTTCAAAAAGAAGATGAAAAGGAAAGCCCGTCTATCATTGATGTGCTTTAAACATCTCTGCGGATCTGCAGAGCTACTTAAGCCAATTATTCCTGTTTGATGATAACTGAGCAATGAAACCATCAGCCTGCTGCTTACCTTGATTATTGTCATTACTTATGAGTGACAAATGTTCTAATAAATTCATGCCGTAGAGATAATGTTACTTTAAAGCGGTGCACAGCTGTGGAATAGATGCACTATAATAAACACAAGATGTTCACTGATAGAAGGGAAACATTAGAGTTTTTCTTGAGACAGTGGATGTAACTGTAATTACATTAGACACATGAATCCATGTCATTCACATCCTGTCAACGGAACCAACCACCGCAGGAATCTGCTGATATTACATTTCTCATTATTTTCCAACACAGCGAGACTTAAGCGTATAGCAGTGGACAGCTACAGAAAGGCGAGCAGAGATGATGAACAGCCCCCCTCTGCTGTTTAACACACCGACAAAACAAAACGGGACAAATTAAAAGATACTGTGCCATGATTTCCTGTTGCCTGTCTTTCATAGATGCTGACTGCCTCGTGCGCTCTTCCTGAGCGTCTTCAACTTTCTTTTCTCTTCTGCCCAGAAAACATTTCAGCGTGGAATATCTGTGGCTTTTTTGTTTTTTTTTTGACGTGTATGCGTGGGAGAAAAATAGTTCCAAAAATGAAAGTTAAACTGATATCGAGGCTGTTCTCTCTGTGGCAGTTAGAGGTAGCTGCTGAACGAGAAAGACTGAGGTCAAAGACCGTTTCCTACTTTCTGTTCATCAGTTAGAATGAAGCCAAATAAATGAAACATTCTCGCTAGAAAGAATAAGAAGGAAAAAAAAAAAAACACTTAACTCTCGTGGGTGATTTGAACTCGCGCTCCCAAACAAACAGCAAATGAGATCAAATTTGGATGCGCATGATATAGTAGTCTGTCTACGTGGAGAAGACATTGTGTAGACCAGATTAGTTGCCATTATTTTAAAAAGAACAAAGATTCATTTATATTCCTACACTGCAATAATCTGATCTGCATTTCGAGATGCTCTAGTCCTCTAGTCTACATGGAAACGCTAGCGTCAATATCTTTAAGGTTCAGTTTTAACCTGGCGGATAACGTTATGTTTTCAGCCAATCACTGTCTCACTGTCCTCATGCATGTCCTGCACCACCTTCACATACTTCTCTGCCACTCCTGACTTCCTCATAAAATTCCACAGTTCCTCTCTTGGCACCCTATCATATGCTTTCTCTAGATCCACAAAGATACAATGTAACTCCTTCTGACCTTCTCTATACTCCTCCATCAACACTCTCAAAGCAAATATTGCATCTGTAGTACTCCTTCTCAGCACGAAGCCATACTGCTGATCTTCACCCCTCTTCTTAACCTAGCTTCAACAACTCCTTCCCCGTCAGTGTTGTACGGATCAATATTACTGCTGCAGATGTTTAAGAGTGAGCTGATTTTAAATACTTTATTCTGTTTAATCAATATTAATGCTTCATATTCTTTAAAACCACGTTTGTGTTGTGGCTGACCGGTGAGGACCTTATATCTCTAAAAACAGCTTTCAAGGAATTTGTAAAAGCAGGCATACATCTTGATATTTAAAATAAATATATTAATAATTAAAAAAAAAAATCACAGCTGAATTTAAAAGCCTGAGCACTGTGTGCAATGCTTAACTGTCAATCTCTTCACGGAGATTCAAAATATTAATGAAAAATGAAGGTGGTGTATTAGCAAATTGACTGCTTAGGCTAAATGATTTCTAATAGATGCTAATCTCAAAATGGTGGACCTGCAGCCAATTTTCCTTTTATATTAAGCTGAACATGGCAGGAGTTGACGTCCCCTCTCCATCATCCAGGCTTTCTTTGCTAATGAGCTAAAGGACTTATTAAAACTTTTTTTTTCTTTCACACCACTCTAACTCTTCTACAGCATACAGGATAGGTTGGCCAAGTTGATTAGTAAGAGAAAACTTTCTGTTGACATGATAAATCACAGTGTAATTTGCTTAATTATTTGCATTTCCTAGCTCTATTTCCACAGATATCTGTGCATGTGTATAATAATTCACAGATCATAACTGATCTCAGAGCAGTAAAGCCCTCATCACACCATGACGATTTAACAGGCTTATGCCGATGCATTCAAATTCCTTTAAAATGCTGGAACAATGATGTTAAATGGACATATACATAACATATATGCTGGCGTACTGCCGACATTCACACCTTGGAGCCCATTTATACCACTCCCCTTAAATGCACTACATATGCAATTATTCGGCAGCTGTGTGGGAAACATGTTCAGTTCGACTGGATCTACAAACGGCAATATGCATTGGAGGTATGTTTGATATATGTTACACATATGTCAAGAACATGTTACTCATAGATGTACTTGTCATTTTTTTCCTATGCTTGTTAAATCATCATGGGGTGCCAGGGGCTTAAAACAAGACATGGAGCAGCTTGTCTAACATGCTGATCCATGTCAAAGTTTACAGGTTTATCCACAAAAGATGTGTGCAAAAAATAAAAAAAAAAAGTTTCTGGCCTCCCAGCTTGCTCAGCTCCAGCCTTTGTTAACAGGGCACGGACACGCCCGTAAACTCAGCATGACCTACAGGTTCACTTCAATAGCTTGGAATCAAGCACAGTCAAGCCTGCTTCCATGGACAGTTCACAATTTATTGAATGAGTGCAACAGGCAATGGGAGATGATTGATGGGACAGAATCTTCTTCTTCTTATCTTTCAGCTGCTCCATTAGGGGTCGCCACAGTGTCCCCTTGCTTCCTCTTCTGTCACACCAATCTCCTTCACTACGTCCATGAACCTTCTCTGTGGTCTTCCTCTTCTCCTCCTGCCTGGCAGCTCCATCTTCAACATTCTTTGTCCAATATATCCACTATCCCTCCTCTGAACATGTCCACACTTTTCAACCTGAGCTATCCCTCTGATAGACTCATTTCCAACCCTATCCATCCTGGCTGCTCCCAGCTAACATCTCAGCATCTTTAATTCTGCCACCTCCTTTCATTCTGTCAGCACCACCGTCTCCAAACCATACATCATAGCAGGTCTCACTATCATCTTGTAAACCTTCCCCTTCATTCTTGCTGCTATCCTTCTGCCACAAAGCACCACTGACACTGGTCTCCACCCACTCCACCCTACAGATATCAGCTGAATGGGTAAAAAGGCTTTCAGAGGGTTTATCTTTGTTCTCTAATCCCTTTTAAAAACTTGTGTGCAGTTTCCATACTGTCTGAAACTCTCCACTCTGTATGGGTTTCATCCAGAGCTGTATTAAAGTTGTATGCTATTAACACCCAGTGAGATATTCAGACAAAAAAAAAAGTTTTCATGGCATTCCATCAATTGGTTCACTTGTCTCAACTTGTCTCATGCTTGCATTCATATACATTTCCCCTAAACGAAGCAGATTTTTTTCATATCTTCAGAAACACTGCCAATTATAGTTTAATTATTCTGGCTGCACAGCAGGAGTTTGTATTGCCTGACGAACCTGTGTGCAACAGCTCATTAAGGGGTAAACACTAAAGCTTAAAAATATGAAGAAGCATAAACAAACCATAACTACTACAGCAATAACTAAGGCAATCTGATGGCTTCATCAGACTCCCTTAGAGAATGTCCCATGACAATAACTGCTATATGGAAGCAAAGCAGAGCGAGAACTGAGGGGTCAAACTAACTAAGCTTCAAAACATTAACTTCAAAGTAGAAAAATTTAAAAAATCACTCATAAAACAACTCCAGAAGGGGAAAACTTTAAAGGACGCCGGGGAATTCTGACAGTTTAGTGAAAAGCGAGGGATTCAAAGTGTCTGCAGGGTTTTCATGACTCCATTCAATCTGCAGTGACTCGCCACAGAAGAAAAACTGCTTTTGTAGTAACCTTTTTTTTAAAAAAAAGGACTTCCCCTCCTAAATTTGGGCATTTATCACTCTAAAGTATTCTTTATGCGTTTAAGTTAAATAACTAACAGCAGCGAATACAGTTTGTCTTCATCTGGAGAACCCCCAGAGGGTTTTAAATGTAAACATTAAATCACATAAAAGCGACTGCAGCAGGCCAATAAAAGAAAAGGGGAATGTGAAATCCCTGGATGAGTTCTATTTACACATAGAGAGCTTCTTAAGGCTTAATTTTTGGCAAAGAGAGGATACATGCACACTTTGTCAGATTAGAAATCATGTATGTAGGTGAAAGTGGGGTAAAATTAGCATTTTATTTTATTTATCTATTTATTTTGTACCTTAACTCAACCTTTTACAATGGGAATTCGTGACAGGAATAAAAAATGTGCATCAGTTGAAACTTCAGCAGTTTTTCTTGGTGTACAAGAAACAAATATTAAAACTTGTCTATAGTTCTGAAAGATTAAGATGCTCTGCAAAGCAACCTGGTTAAAAAAATAGACATGGAAGTCTTATATTGAATAAAACTTGAATAAAAATGAAATTCAAGTTGAAGGGTCACTCTTTTGGCACAGTGGAGGAGACCCAGCTTGCATCGCATATGCATGGTCAAAATTCACGCTTACAGAGAGCAATCCCAATGTAGTGGGAGTGCTGGAAGACTGTGCTTCAGGAGACAACCTTGAAGGCATCATGGGATAAAATGGTTTAAAACACTAATTATAAAATAAAATAATTCATAGCCTTCCAGAATTAATCAATTCTATTAATGCTATAAGTGGAATGCAGAAAGACTACCACTATGATCTTAGGTCCAAAATATCTTTGAGTTTGCCTTTTGAAATTGAAAATGGATTAAATGCAGGTCCGGCCTGGACATTTATGTAATACCAATTGGTAACACTAGATAGTGTAGCAAGTCAGTGTTGCGTAAAGTGTGCCCTGAGTCCATCAGAGGAAGAAACAGATAAATGAATCAAATAGCAAATAGTGCCTGAAGCACCTGGAAATAAATTTTTATCACAAGAACCAAATTCCACATAGAAATCACACTGGGCTGCGTGGTGGGGGAACTGTTGCACTCACTGCGCCACTACTTGTGTGGCACAAATTAAATAAACAAATTTGGGAGGTATAGTAGCTGCTCTCCACCTCCATGCAAACAGTGCGTGAGACAAAAAGGGACAGCAGGGAGTGTGCCAGATGTCCACTTCCAACATGAAGAGAAAGTTTATACCAGCCGGAGAGCAGCAAGTCACAGTTAACATACAGTAATGAAGTATCAAGTCTACCGTAATTAATTAGTAGACATAAGCACATATATCAGATGAATGGGTTAAAAGGAATTACATTTTCCTTTATTCTCTAACTCTTTAAAAAACATATTTTTAGCTGGTTTGTGTGTAACTGGTGGTATGAGTAGGATAAGATAGTATAACAGTGGCTTTAAGTTAATGGTTGTAGCTTTTGTCTATGAGGGTTGATAAGGTTCAGCTGAGCTCAGCCTATAATATTGTAATACAGTCACTCGGTGCAACTAGCACTTCATAGCTACCTGCCAAACAGTTAACTGGAGGATCCCAGATCCATAAACCAGTTTGGACTGGAGCCTACCCCAGTTGTCACAGAATAAAAGGCTGGGGCACATGAACAGGTCACAAGGTCACTAAACACAGAGGCACACCTTAGCCTATTTATAACCTCCAATCAGCTTAACAAGCATGTCCTCATTCTTTGGGAAAAAAGACAAACTCCACAGAAAGGCTCCAGCTGAGCAGGCAGTTTAAGCCCAGAACCTTTTGCATTAATTCAAGAGTGCTAACCACTGCACCATGTTGATCTCAGGCCAATTTTAGCATTTTCTTATTTCTGACAAAACAGTGCCACCTAGTGGTGAAATTTAAAGTGAAATTTGGCACTTTCAAGTTACAATTACACCTTTAAAGAAGAGTGATGCCTCCACTTCATCTCCAAGGAGATACAGTAAAAAGTAAGTGTAGTACCTCTAGATTTGACCAGTCGAAGTAACCGATAGACAGACCTCTACATAAGTTCAAGAGTGGCTTGTTGTGGCACTTGAAATTGAAAAGCAAGATCAAGCACACGTTCGCCCTGTTTACAGTAACTAACAAGTTAGCGACGATGTGTGCTTCAAATCGCCTGAGTTTCATCTACAACTGACAAGAGCAGTGCTGTCCGTTTACCACTTGGATTCAAATTAAGGAAGATATTATTCACAGTCATATACAGGATTTCTCATGAGCAACATGCAACATATTTTCTGGAGGAGACAGTATGAAGTTGCTCTATTTGGGGTACACGGAGTGCATTGCCCCCAGAAAGGGGCATGCACACGGGAAGCGATTCACAGTGACGTGGCGACCAGAAACCATAGAAAGTCAATGACATTCAGTGATTACTAGTGATGTGAACTGTGTTAATTATTTTTTTTTTTACCAATGAGAATGAAAAATAATGCTGCCTGACACGTGTCAGGGTGGCAAATACGTTAGAGGGTTAACTAGGCAACTGAAGGCTGGAAAGTCCAGGCAAACGTCAGTGACAAAACAATGTGCAATGAAAAGAATGCTTCCTACCTGGATGCTCCTAAACATGCACCTATACCTCTAAATTATAGGATAGATACGGCTGCAACACATGCTGGGAGAATACATACAAAGATGGGGTGAGGAGGCCCTGTCTCTCCTCCTTTTGTTTTGACAGGGTATCACAGCTCTTATGAGGACGGAGGTTTGGGCATATTCCAGGGGCGGGAGGCGGGGTACACCCTAGACAGATCATCAGTCTATATAATACCGACAGTCAAAGCTGGAAAATCAGATGCTGCATTAGTTTCAGCCCATGTAACCCATGACAACACCACAGTGAGCCATGTTCAGTGTGACTTCAAGTGATAGAGCCAGCATTTCTGAAAGACAGAAATGGGTTCTCTGTTCTGTAATTCACATAAACAATCGTACATCCTGAAATACAATTATCTTTAATGAAGGAATAAAAACATTTCACAAAGTGAAATTTTTAAGGCTTTGTTTAAAAAGAGGTTTGTTTTTTTTTTTTTTATGAGGGAGCTTCATTAGCTGCAGCCCACAAAAGAGAGGACAGATTGTTATGATAATCTAGTAATGTAATAGTTAAAATATGACACATCGAATGTGTTTAGCAAATATAGCACGTCTGTGTAGCCAAAATACACTGAACTCAAAAATAATACAAGAGCAGTTCAAGACTGCATACCTCCACCAAGGCTGGATGATCCTTGAATTTACATGTTTTTATTTTTGTTTTTTTGATTGGATCCTGATCAATTTAAACAGTTAATCACTTCTAAATTGGGTCAAATCTCATCTCCAGCAGAATGTCTGTACCAGTCTGTGTTAGGATTTATGGTTTTTGGTGTTTGTGGGAAGAGTGCTTTTTTTTGGAGTGTTTGGTTTTCCTTTCTTCTGTCCCCTTCTCAGTCTGGTTTTTCTTGTTGGTTTCCTGTGTCTAGCCCCTGCCTGTGTCCCCATCTTGTCTATTGTCAAGTCTGTCTTCTGTGTGATTAGTCTGTCTCTGTCTCCTGCCCTGTCCGTGTTCATGTCCTGGTCAAGCTCAGTGTTGTGTTTCATCATCTTGTCCCTGTTTCCTGTTTTATTTTGAAATCTATCTGGTCTTGTGTATTGCATTCTGTTTTACTTCCAGCACTGATTGTTCTCAGCTATGTTCCCTTCCCACCTGTTGCCTGTTCGTCGTTTAGTCCTTGTCTACTTAAGCCCTGTCTCTCCTTTGTTCAGTGTTGCGTCATTAGTCCTCTGAGTCTTTGTACATGGCAGTCTTCCTAGTTGTTAGTCTCCCTGAGCCTCTGTTTTACAGAGCTGTTTTTAGTTTTTGTATTTTGTTTTTCCTTGAAATATGCTTTGTTTGGACCTTGCTTTTCGTGAAGAATAATCAGCAATAAATGCTCGCTTTTTGTTAACCTTCAGAGTCCTGAAGTCTGCATATTGGGTCCACACCATAACAACTACAGAATCCAGTTTAAGAGCTTACTGATTACTTTTAAATCACTAATCGGTATGGCTTCGCATCATATCTCAGAACTCCTACACCGTATACTGCCCCAATATCCACATCAATTACTGTTACAGGTTCCATGATCGAGGCTTAAAACAAAGGGGGACCATAGTTCCACTGTTGTATCCGAACACTGTTGGAGACACTTCCACAATCAGTTCCCCACCTGTACAGAATGACTTTTATATAATTTTTTATATCATCTTTAAAATTTTTACTCTGGCCTTCTTTGTCTTTTGTTTGCATTTGTTCTTTTTCATTCATTTTATGTATTTTAGAATATTTTAATGCTGCATTTTTCCTGTGGAGCACCTTTACCTCTGGTTTACAAAGGTGCTATAGAAATAAAGTTTTTATTATTATTATTATTAGTAGTAGTAGTAGTAACCCAGCGACAGAGGCCCACGAGCCAGTGTACTCCTAGTGCTAGTCCCAAGCCCGGGTAAATGGGGAGGGTTGCGTCAGGAAGGGCATCCGGTGTAAAAACTTTGCCAAATCAAATATGCAGATTCATAACAGTGATCTGCTGTGGCGACCCCTGGTGGAAGCCGCCAAAAGAAGAAGATTAGTAGTGGTGGTAGTAGTAGTAGTAGTAGTAAGATTGTTGTGAACAATCCTACTATACATTATTGTACTGGTTTATTGTCCAGTTGTTTTTTTCACCTAACTGGTCCCACACCATTTGTCACAAAAACATCATTCATGCACTGGCCTGACTGTGCAACACATGCTTGTATCCAGTTTTTACCTACACTACCAGTCAAAAGTTTGGACACGCTTGGCCATACTCCACTATGACCAAGCGTGTCCAAACTTTTGACTGGTGGTGTATGTCTTGCCGTTTTTGAGTTGTTCAGCAATTTCCCACAAAAAAACCCCATTCATTTTCAATGGTGGAATATCAAGTTCGCTGTAGAAATGCATTTCCTGACCGGCTCGATGGCACAAGCACGTGCTTGTATCCAGTCTGGATGCAGTAGCAACAATCCCACCACAATTTCTACAGAAATTGCATTACCCTATTTTTTTCTTAAATTGGACATTTTTTTTAAATTAGAAATTGATAAGCAGTGACTTTTAGAGGTCCATTTTAGATGTGGTTTTGACACTGAAAAGTCATTTTTGTATTTTCATTAAGCTTACTGACATTGTGCAGCATACAGAAATAGTTCTAGATTGTTAAAAGAGCCAGCAATCCTAAAATCATTCAGTAGAAGAAAAAAATTCAGAGCCAGTACCTTGTGACACTGCCTACTAAAAGGGTCTTGTAACAACCACACCCTCCAGATGTTGCATTGCAGCATTCAGCAGAAGCTGCAAGAACACCTGCCAATAAGTCACCGGCAGCGTTTATAGTCACTTGACAAAGTATAAAATGATTCCATGTAAATGTCACACAAACAGAAACTGAAATAAACCCCCTGGTCACTGCGTTCTAAGCTAGAGTTTATGTAATGCTTTGTTCACCTCTGTTGGGGGTGACCAGCTGTTACTGCATATCGACTATCTTGTTTACACATGTATAAACACACTGCTGCACTGCATACCAAAACCCAGAGGCCTACTTTCTCTGCTACAAGTGTCCTAAACTCATGTCTTTAGACTATTTGTTCTTATTAATATACACTAACTACTCCTATCAGATGCATTATGGATATCATATATTTTTTATTTCTAATATCGTTTTGGAAAAATGATTCAATTGTGTATATTTACATGCATTAAAAAACTAATCTTTTGAACAGTAAACTAATACAGGGTAGATTCTTTCTTGAGCCACTACTTCACTGAAAACTGTAAAATAAGATCCTCTCCTCACCTTTCATAATCTGCAGAGAAAAAAACAGGTTAATTATCTCAGGAAAAATTATATTTTTTGAATACTTAATCTAGGTTTAATTCATTTATTTTACAACCCAAATTCCAGAAAAGTTGGGACGTTCTTTAAATTTGAACAAAATGAAAACTAAAAGACTTTCAAATCACATGAGCCAATATTTTATTCACAACAGAACATAAATAACATAACAAATGTTCAAACTGGGAAATTGTACACCTTCATCCACTAAATGAGCTCATTTCAAATTTGATGCCTACTACAGGTCCCAAAAAGTTGGCACAAATGGGTGAAGAAGAAAGAAAGTTAAAAAAAAAAAGATTCAGCTGGGAGAACATCTAGCAAGTAATTAAGTTAATTTATATCAGGTCTGTAACATGATTCGCTACAAAAGGGACGTCTTAGGGAGGCAGAGTCTCTCAGAAGTAAAGATGGGAAGAGGCTCTCCAATCTGTGAAAGAGTGCGTAAAAAGATTATGGAATACTTCAAAAACAATGTTCCTCAATGTCAAATTGCAAAGGCTTTGCAACTCTCGTCATCTACAGTGCATAATATCATCAAAAGATTCAGAGAAACTGGAGATGTCTCTGTGCGTAAGGGACAAGGCTGAAGACCTTTATTGGATGTCCGTGGTCGTCGGGCTCTCAAATGACATTGCATCACTCATCGGCGTGATTGTGAAACCAACATTACTAAATGGGCCCAGGAATACTTCCAGAAACCACTGTCTGTTAACACAATCTGCCGTGCCATCTGCAGATGCCAACTAAAGCTCTATCATGCAAAAAGGAAGCCATATTTGAACATGGTCCAAAAGCGCCATCGTGTCCTGTGGGTCAAGACTCATTTAAAATGGACTGTTTCAAAGTGTGAAAGTGTTCTATGGTCAGATGAGTCC
>VUQH01088759.1:1353-12078 GCA_015106775.1 Etroplus canarensis | reverse complement strand
AGAGAGGTGAAGAAGAGAGTTCAGGCAGGGTGGAGTGGGTGGAGACGAGTGTCAGGGGTGCTTTGTGACAGAAGGATAGCAGCAAGAGTGAAAGGGAAGGTTTACAAGACGGTGGTGAGACCTGCTATGATGTATGGTTTGGAGACGGTGGCACTGACAAAAAGACAGGAGGAAAAATTGAAGATGTTGAGATTTTCGCTGGGAGTGACCAGGATGGACAGGATTAGAAATGAGTCCATCAGAGGGACAACTCAGGTTGAGGTGGTTTAGAGACGAAGTCAGAGAGGCAAGGCTGAGATGGTTTGGACATGTTCAGAGGAGGGATAGTGGACATACTGGACAAAGGATGTTGAAAATGGAGCTGCCAGGCAGGAAGAGAAGAGGAAGACCACAGAGAAGGTTGATGGACATAGTGAAGGAGGACATGCAGAGGGTTGCAAGGGATAGGGTAAGATGGAGGCAGATGATCTGCTGTGGCGACCCCTAACAGGAGCAGCCGAAAGAAGAAGAAGATTTAAATGGCATTATATTTACTTACAACTACATTATAGATCTAAGAAACCATTTAGGGATGGTGTATACGGAATATCTGCCTAACTGTTGGTGAGTATTTAATTATAGTAGGAAAATAAACTATTCTTTGGAATTTCAAGAGCCTGTAACTGCAGATTTACATCATTATCTTCTCTTTTGGGTCCCTGATTGCTTTATGTATTGTCAAACTGAGGTCAAACTCATTGTTGAGTTTGTCCAAAAAAACAGGGGATATGTGATATTATACATAACAGAAAAGGAAGACAGAACTAGACACTCACGTGAACTTTATTTTGCACTTTCTAATCAGTGGGTAGATCACACTGTCCATGACTGGCACCAAAACCAGGATCAAGATAGGGTTGACGGTCTGGTGGGAAGAGAGTTGGTCTTAAGTTGTGTTCACATGTGCCGTACAGGCCATCAAACAGTGTCACATGTCCTGCCACCTGCTTGCTCTGCACCCTCATCTAAACCAGTGATCCCAGTACACATCTGGGAAAACAGCTTTAGTGTGATTCGGTCATGACAGCAGCAGCTACTGCAGACACAGACAAGTGCAGTGAGTGCCAGTGTCTCACCTGCATCTGATCAGGCTGGATTGTCAAAGCTCCCTGTGGGGAAAAAGGAGAGAGACAGAAGCTCATGTTTAAAAATCATTTCTGTGGTTTGAGCTCACAAGGTGTTTTTATTTAGTTTAGTTTTTATATCAAAAGTCTTACAAAGTTGCCGTCCATGGTGGTGGCCTGGAGGGTCCATCTTGAACCCTGTGGAACAGTGGCACAGTTGTCTGTCACTGGATATTGCCAGAATACTTCCATTCCTCAGTTTCATTTATTTATAGTGGCAGTTCACTCTAACAGCCATCGCAAGACCCTTTGTTTCCTAACATAAAGACCCTTAGAAAACCCCAGCAGTCCAACAATGCCCTATGAGCAAGCCCTCAAGGACGAAGAACTCCCCTCACTCCCCAGGTGAGGGGAAAGAGGAAAAAAAAGGAGCATAAAGTGACGACAAACAACAAACAGGACAAAACTCAAACTGCTGGAGAAAGGAGACAAAAGTCAATGAGGAGGCGGAGCAGAAGAGCCCAGTCAGTCCTGGAAAATCCTCTAACAGCCTGAGCCTATAAGATAGCTAAGGGATGGTTCAGGGTCACCTGATTTATCCCTAACTATAAGCTTAAAGGAACAGTGTGTAACAATTAACGTGTGAGTAAAAGCGAGTTCTTCCCTCCCACAGTCACCAAGTGCTTGCTCATAGGGGATCGTCTGATTGTTGGGGTTTTCTCTCCAATGCTGTAGGGTCTTTACCTTACAGTGTAAAGTGCCTTGAGGCGACTTCTGTTGTGAATTGTCGCTATATAAATTGAATTGAATTGAAGAAGCCCCTCCTACGTTGAAAGGGTCACGTCAGAAAGGGGCATCTGGCTTAAAATCTGTGCAAAATCACCTCCGCAGATTCACTCACTGCGGCAAACCCCCAACCGACAGTGCCTTCTTTAGTGTGAACTCACTCTAGGATAACAATCATTGTGTTTTTGTTCATCTATGAAAAGATATTTATACGCACAATGATTGCAGGTCTCCTCCCATAGGAGGTTACCATGTTGCATAGAAGTAAAACATAAGCATCACTCTGAGACAGGATGTTCCTAATGCTGGCTACATTGTGCAGATGAAAGAGGCCATTAGATTCCTATATTATGTGTTTGTGGTCTCCCATATATTCATACGCTCACGTACCTGCTGGTCAAAGAGCGCCCAGAACATAGGCAGAGGGATGTAGAGGAACAGCACCCTTAGCACCATCTTCACCTGGGCGATCAGGAGTTTCTGTGCAGAAACAGAGAAAAATGATCAGGATTCTTTGATCCTACTTTTATACCTGCCCTTACTTGTGTACATATACTGCACTTACATCATACTTATCCTCAGCCCAGTCCATCCAGTGCTTCCTGCGTGGATGCTGAGGATGACGATGCCTGAAGCGGTTCTTGATAGCAAACTGCAGACAGCAAAAAGTCCATTACGAAATAATATGTGAGGTTCAAATGAAATTCAGTTTCATTCTGAAGCCGAAAACATTTCGGAGACTCGTCGCCAGTGAAGACCCGCTTACCCCGATGCACTTGCACACTTTCGTTATGATGTTGCCCTGCGGGGCTGTCTTATTGTACATGCCACTTCCAACAATGAACACGACTGCAAATACACAGACACACACAAACACACACACACCATATGTAAATATATATGTCAGAACATAGACAGGAAAAGTAAAAATGATCATATCTTTTTCCTGTTATCCATTTATGATGCCACTTTCTGATAAAACATGCTTTAATGAAGGAAATCACTGGTGTTAATGTAATAACCAGTAAGATAATGATTATCGCCATCTAACAGGATACCAGTGGTAGACAACATGTGTGGCAAAGGGATTTTTCAAGCTGTCACAGGACTATTAGCGTCGATATGTAGAGAGCCATCAAAAATCTGTCAGCACAAGAGGCACAGTGATGGTAGAACGCTGGAAACCAAACTTAAGACATTATTATGCCATGAATAAACCTGATGGCAGCACTTCTGCACAGATGGCAGAGGGGCACGCACAAACACTCACTTTGTGAACACATAGACTCGGAGGAGTAGCGATTCTTGCGAAAATGGAAACGTGCCCATAAAACAGCAAATCTGACTTTGATCTTGAGCACGTTTTGGGCCATTGTGTGCACGCTTCACTCAAATAGAACCAAGACTGTAGGAGGAGTAGCGACTCTTGTGAATCGTAAATGGGTGGACAGAGGACGGACACCTGGCTGTGGCATTAGCTCATCAGTCCCTCTGCCGGGTGAGCTGAAAACTGTACTTGAGTAAATGTTCTTAGTTGCACTGAGCCCTGTTGGCCCATTAGCCACTGGTTATCAACAATTACTAAAGTGAACCTTATCAGAAAGAAGCTCTGATTTGCTCGGCGCAGTAAGCAGGTTTAAAATAAAATCCTTACTCAGAGATACCACCATGAGAGCAGCAGGGACACCGAAGGCCAGTGGGTAGCACTTCTGCTGGGAGTGAATGCCACATTCCTGAGCTGGAAAGGGAAGCAAACGAGAGTCAGCATGGGACTCGGCTGCTTTTTTTTAACGCTCTGTGATTAGTTGCAGCGTGTAAGCTCTACCTCTGAGAATGGGGGTGATGACAGTGGAAAGCAGACTCCCGGCATTAATGGACAGGTAGAAGATGGAGAAGAAGGTGCCTCTCTGCTTCGCCTGTTGGGCACAGCAAGTTTGCGTTCAAGATTATATTACAATGCATAATGTGAGTCACCAGAGTCGTTAATATTATGGATTAGTCTTTGTCCCCAGCCTTGAACAGTGTAATAAAGCAACAGAGACAGCTGTGCCTGTGATTATTAGTTAATAAATAACCAGCAGGAATCAAACAGAGATAACAGAAGTGCTGACCAAGTGCAGCTGATAACTGGATGAGACGAAGTTTTAATAGCCGGTGGAAAGTCAGCACCTCTGTATGTGTTTACATCTGTTTGCCATGTGTGCATGCTCATCTTTTTCGTATTAAACACGCACTGGATGGCTATAGGTCATTATGTGAATGAACGGTTGGTGTGCATACATTCAAACAGTAAAACATGAAACACATAACCATAAAAGACAAGCGCTTGCAAAATAAAAACAGCTGCATATCTTTATGTTCAGACCTATACGTCATGGTGTTGTAATGAGTCAGTGGTGTTCTGAACCTCTCCTGTGTGTAAAAAATAAGTACAAAAATGCATTTTAGAGAGATTTTTGGAGTTTAAGTGTTCATGATTATGAGGTGTGTCCCATTAATTATGAGCAAAATCTAATTTTAAAAGAGCATTTAAGCAAGAGAACAAAAAAACCCAAGTATTTGGCGCATCAGAAAAGCATCATTAATAGGAGAACACAATGGTGAGAACGGCAAGAAAACTCCATGAAAATTCAAAAAACTGTTTCAAAATGAAAAGACCTCAAATTCATTTTGTTGGAAATAGTGTGTTTGTGCCTTTTTAATCCTTTTCATATATTCTGAAATGCATGCTTGTCTTTTCTTCCATGCACTGACTCTTGGTTTGTGCCGGCCACGTGCTGGAAGTGTGTGCTGAGCGTTGTCCTGTTTTGCCCTAAAATAATTAGTCTATTACATAGTTCTTTCTGCAAAGTGTCTTCTAATCATGTGGAAACTACCTAGAAATGATAAGCCAAGTGGCAACCGCCAGGACTGAAAAATAAAGCCAAAAGCTGCAGTTCTTCTGATGGCCACTTGGGGCTGTTTTCACAATCAACCCCCATAGACTCATGTGGTAAAATCCCCAACTTTACAGCCGATAAATGGCATATTTGCAGCTTGGCAAAATAAATAGTTGGGGTCTTCATAGCCAGTTCCCCCCTTCCTAACAACAACACAAGGTGTGAACAGTTTTATAACTCACTCATCAGAGTGAACTCGACTAATAGCTGTGTGAATCTGTGCATAGTACTTAAATAAGCACCAGTCCATTTACCATTTACCAAATATGGTCACCGTTTCCAAAAAAATACCAATATGGCCGCAGCCGAAATGCAAATGTGGAGGCTTCAAGGTGTGGCTTCACTGCGTTCAGATGCTTACTTCCATCTTTTATATACAGTCTGTAGCAGACCTGGTAAGCCTTACAAACTCTTCATACTGAAAGATGGGTTTCTCACAGTGTTTAATGCAGGATTGCTGCGCTGTGTTTTATGAGACTCTTTAAGGGTTTTTGTAACGTTATAAGTGCCCCTCCCTGTAACACTTGTGTGCTTGAGCAACATCTGACCTGATGATCTTCAAACTGGTCACCTCCAAAAGCAGCCACACAGGGTTTGATGCCTCCTGTTCCCAGGGCAATAAGGAGCAGACCCACCATGGACAGAGTTCTGTGGGAAGAGAAGGGCACAGGCACATCAACATAAGTCTGTCAGTGTGGACCCACTGTGGTTGTAAAAGACGGCGGCGAGTGCGTTCAGCTCACACGTGGAAGGCCATGTTGTCAGGAGTGCCGTCCCTGTCAGTATCTGTTATGTCATGGATAGCACTTACAGCCATGATGACCTGTCCCACCGCGTAAACAATGGACAGGTAAATGATAGTCCTGTGCAGGGGAAAGAGGAGGAAGTGAGGCGAGTAAGGTGACAAGCAGGTGCACAGCATGTACAGATAAAGAAACCATAGACAAGGGTCAAAAATCCAAGGATGAAGTGCAGCAGCTCTTTTATGAGACCCTTTTTATGGAACTACTGAACACAAAGCAAATTACCATTTAGGGCCCTTTCATTAGCAAACAAGAAAACATATTATATTTCATCCTGAAACTCACTTGAACTTGCCAAGCCATGAGTCTGCCACAATAGCTCCCAGAATGGGTGCCAGGTAGCAGAGAGCCACAAAGGTATGGTAGATGGTGGTGGCGAAATCATCGTCCCACTGCAGGAAGTACTTGAAGTACAACACCAGCACGGCTGCAGACAGAGAGGGGGGAGGAAGGCGGGTTGGGAGAAAGTACAAATGAAAAAGTTGGTGGAGGCAAAGCTCACTGTATGCATGCACAGTTTTAAGTTGTTAAACGCATCAGGGGTTTTTTAATAAGTGGTGGAAAGTAACCAGTACTGGGGTGAGTGTCCCCGAAGTTTACATGTTTGCCTTAGAAGCAAAAGGTTCTTGGTTTGATTCCAAGTGGGGGTAGCCCCTCTTACCAGAGAGGGTATTTATATAGCACAAATTCACAACAAAAGTCGCCCCAAGGTGCTTCACACTGTGAGGTGAAGATCCTACAGCGTTAGAGAGACAACCCCAACAATCAGACCATCTCCTGTGAGCAAGCACTCGGTGACTGTGGGAAGGAAGAACTTCCCTTTAACAGGAAGAGAACTCAGGCAGAACCAGGCTCGGGGAGGGGCAGCCATCTGACTCGCTGGGGGTGAGGGGAGAGAGAAGCGAGAAAGGAGAGCAAAGAGAGACGCTGACTATGGGAGAGAAGGGCATTCAGTGTAAAACCTCTGCCAAATTACCAGTGCAGGTTGTGGCGACCCACTGGGGAGGAACCGAAGGTGCTTTCCTTAACATTTCATGTTCCTTAATACTTCACCACGTGTCTGAAGGAGATGATGTACTTTTAACATTCCATTTATTTGGTGGCTATAGATACTAGTTGCGATTCAGATTAATAAAACATAACACATGGTTAGAGTTTAACCTAGCTGCTTAGCAGTTTCAGTTAAGACTCACATGGGATTTCCTGAAGCCCCCAAAAGGTCAGCTTTTTTCAGTACTGCAGAAGAAAAGCTAAACTTATTCCGAAAGGTTACACAATGTCTCCACAGCCCAGGTGGACACACAAGCACTTCCACAATGGGAGGGTTGTGTCGGGAAGGGCATCCGATTTGTCTGCTGTGGTGACCCCCCTTGGGGGAAATCAAGGGAGCAGCCAAACGTATATTTGCTGTTCTAAAAATGGTGCGTAAGGAGTGCACATTTTGAAATAAAGCTGTCAAAAAAAACATGCAGGCTACACATGTAGAGCAAGTTCAAGAGGAGATCCCTGAATACTATGGAGTAGATACTTGAGTGGAACAGGCGAAGAAAAATGACATTAGATTCAGAATGAAGGCGCTCACCTCGCATGCCATAGTAGGAGAAACGCTCACAGAACTCATTAACCACGATGAAAAAGATGCTCAGTGGGTAGCCACACACCGTGACCTGTTAGAGGGAAAGAAGAAGCAGAGAGCAGTGGTCTGTGTCTTTGAATTCTCACGGATATCACAGTGATGGACAGTAACTGTGTACTCGTTGTATAGAAGTACTACAGGCTGGACTTACACTTTTTTTCTTTGACTTCTTGATCTCTTCTTTGTCTGCAGAAAGAAGATGGCATAAATCCCAGCTTTAAAGTTACTCTCTTTTTTTTCTTGTAAAACCATATGAAAAACAAAGCAGTAACTGTGCGTACGCTATAAGTTTTATATAATTTAAATATGTATATAAAGAAATAGAAACTGAAGAAAAGTGAGAGGTTAGTCCTGCAGAAGAAATGCCAAACTGGGGCTCACCTGCCATGGCTGCTGTGTGTCAACCGTGGATCCCAAATTCTCTGACTGAATCCTTCAGAAGAAATAGAGACACAGAGAGAGACTGATGACTCCTGTCCACATGCAAGACACAAAGACCACCAAGTCCTTATGTAACCTCCCATCAAAACCCTACTGCAACGCCCACTGATGCTGGACTGTGAAACCGAGTACCATCTCCAAACATGCAAGTTTATTTGCCCTTCCCAGCATCACTGTTATCACAAGTGAGCTGTTCGTGTCAGCCACTAATTATTTTATGACTCCTGATTAGGTGCAATGAAGTGATTGGTCAGGACAGCTGATAACAGGGCCGTACTGCACAGTGTCTTTCTTTTTGCTTGTTTCATTATCTCTACTAGTTGTTAAATAGTTCACATTTGTGTGTTCTGTACTTTTGAGACCTTTTAACCCTCTTTAACATTAAAGCACCTGACAGATAAAGTGAAGGACATCTGTCATGTCATTACAATCAGGGCCGGCATAGTAGGGGGGGGGGAAGTGGGATCCAGGGCCCCAGTGGCACGAGGGGCCCTTGCAAGCCTGGAGTAAAAAGTTTGTTTACTTTGTAATTTTTATTTCTAAGCATTTAGTGTCATAATTAACGTGCCTGACTGAACTGGTTGGGCGACTGAACCAAAAAAAAGTGGAGGCTCACCCATCCAGACTTCTGGCCTGTACTGTATGGATCAAAATGAAGGGGGCCCACAGAGGCTGCTCATGTAAAGAACCCAGAGTTCTGTGTTACGCTCCAACCCGGTGATCTGCTGGGAAAGCTTGGATCCGCACATTCACATGGAAAAGAAAGGTACCCCATGTAAACTTTTGCTGCAGAAGAAGCACACACCAAACGCAAAGGCCCATGGCATGGCCGCCTTCAGAAAAATGGTCACTGCCAAAAACTGCTTAGCTTTGGCTCAAAAAAGAACTGAGGCATTAACTTGATCTCCAAACTCCTCAGATACCAAACCAACCACCCTATTCACGCCCTATCCACTCAGACATCCCCCCACAACCCAAAGGGCCCACTGCCAGACATCAGAGGCCACCCCCGGAGCTTATCTAGCAGCAGGAGGGGGACCAGCAGGATACTTGGGTAGGTGGTATTCATACGACCTGTAAAAACCTTCCTTTGTTACATGATTAAGTGTTTATCAGTGTATCTGCTGTACATATCTGTTCTGAGGCAGTAAATCTGCTTCTTATTGACAGACTTTTGCACATGTTTTATACAGGGGCAAAGGTATCTGCCGTCTAGCAAGGAAATAGTTATAACTTCTGAAAGACTTTTTATCCTGCAGCAGGGAGAGCCTTTGAAGTCTCTGAAGATGTTTTCATGGGAGTGACTGGGATGGACAAGATTAGGAACGAACATGTCAGAGGGCCCACTCAAGATGGACAGTTGGGAGACAAAGGAGGAGGGATAGGGGTATACTGGGACGAGGATATTGAAGACTGAGCTCCCAGATGAGAGGGAAAGAGAGAGAACTAAAGAGAAAGTTCATGGATGAAATAAGAGAGAACATGTACACTACCACTCAAAAGCTTGGGACCACTTGCAAATTAAAAAAAAAAAACAACAACAACAATTTCACAAATAATTTTATTAATTTCACAAACAATTAAAATTCTTGAGATGGTTTTTAAAGAATGATCTACATTTGTGCATAGAGGCCTATTATTAGCAACTGTCAGTCCTCTGCATCAGTCTCCTGGTATGGCTTCTAATCCAAGTTAATCATTTATAAGGCTAGTTGATCATTAAGAAAACCCTTTTGCAATTGTGTTGCACATCTGAAAACCACTGTACTAATAAAGTAGCAAAAAAAGGAGCATGGCATTCTTTAGGTTAGTTTAGTATCGGAAGCATCAGCATTTGTTTGTTTACAGGTTTAAAATGGCCAGAAAGAAAGAACTTTCTCTAGAGACCCATCAGTCTGTTGTTGTGCTCAGAAAGGAAGGCTGTTCAGTGTGAGCAATCTCTTACCATGCTGTTAACTACTCCCTTCAGAGAGCAGCACAAACTGACTCAAGGAGTAGGAGGACCCGATACACGACTGTGCAAGAAGCAAATATCTGAGAGTGTGTAGTTTAAGACAAAGGCTTCTCACAGGTCGTCTACTGGCAGGTGCCCTAAATAGTACCTGAGATGACTTCAGGATACTGGACTTCATGGCAGAATTGCCAAGACAAAGCCACATCTCAGACTGGCCAATAAAAAGAAAAGACTGAGATGGGCAAAAGAACACAGACACTGGACACTGCAACACTGGAAGAAGGTGTTGTGGACAGATGAGTCCAAGTTTGAGTTCTTCATATCAAACAGAAGAAGAACTGTTGTGAGACAAAAAACAAATGAAAAGATGGAAGAACAGAGCTTAATACCATCAGTCAAGCATGGCGGAGGCAACGTGATGGTCTGGGGTGCTTTGGAGGTAATAAAATAGGAGACCTTGAGGACGGAAAGCTTTTTTGCAATGCCATGCCATACCCTGTGGACTGCACTTGATTGGGGCCAGTTTCATCCTACAACAGGATAATGACCCAAACCACACCTCCAACATGTTATAGCACTATTTAAAGAATAAGCAGTCAGCCAGAATTCTGACTGTAACGGAGTGGCCAACACAGTCTCTGGATCTGAACCCTGCTGAGCTGTTGCGGGAGCAGCTTGACCGGAAGACTCCTTTGAGTCAATCTATCTTGTGGGAGATGCTCCAGGAAGCAGGGGGTGAAATCTCATCAGGTTACCTTGAAAAACTGACAGCTAGATCGTCTAAGGTCTGCCAGGCTGTAACTGCTGCAAAAGATGTTTGTTTGGTTTTTTTTGACGAAGGCAAAGTTTGAAGAACACGTTCATCATTTCCATTAAAATCAATATTTCTAATTGACAATATCAGAAGTTCCTGTTCATTTTCTGTTTATTCAGACTAATTTCATATGTGTTTCCATGGGAAACAAGAGAATTCCCAAGTGATCCCAAACTTTAGAGCAGAATCGGGTCAGAATCAGTAGTGTAGATGGCTGGTGTGACAGAGGAGGGTTCGAGGGATAGGGTG
>VUQH01088758.1:0-12062 GCA_015106775.1 Etroplus canarensis | reverse complement strand
TTTGTGCCGACAGGAATGCTGCCCTCAGCGGGAAGACTGCCCTCCTCATCCCCTCTGTTCCCTTCACCTACATGCCCATTGAAGTCTGCTCCAATCACCACTCTCTCTCCCCTGGGAATACTCCCTACCACTTCATCCAACTTACTCCAGAATTCCTCTTTCTCTTCTAACTGGCATCCAACTTGTGGGGCATATGCACTGACAAAATTCAGCACCACACCTTCAAATTCCAGCCTCATAGCCATAATTCTATCTGACACTCTCTTCACCTCCAGAACACTCTTCCTTCAAGATTACCCCTACTCCATTTCTCTTCCTACCTACACCATAGTAGAACAGTTTGAATCCACCTCTGATGCTCCTGGCCTTGCTTCCCCTCCACCTGGTCTCTTGCACACACAATATATCTACCTTCCTTCTCTCCATCATATCAGTCAGCTCTCTCCCTTTACCAGTCCTAGTCCCTACATTTAAAGTCCCCACTCTCACCTCTACCCTCCTACCATTTCTTCTCTCTCTCTGCCTCCTAACACACTGTCTCCCTCTCCCCCTCCTTTGTTTGCAGACAAGAGAAGCATATGTTGTCTGAAAATGGTATGGAAGTCGTATTATGAAGCTGCATATTTGATTTGGCAAAGATTTTACACTGGATGCCCTTCTTGATGCAACCCTCCCCATTTACCTGGTCTTGGGACCGGCACTAGGACTACACTGGCTTGTGGGCCCCTGTGGCTGGGTTCCAAATGGCTCGTCATGTTACCACTTATATTTTTTATAATTTAGTCAAATTTTGCACTCTTTTGATTCATAATATGTAGGTTTACACATATATCACTTAAATTATTTGAAACATCCTTTGAACTGTAGGATTTAAAAGTAAATATTACAGCCTCTAATATTAAATTGCTGAAGCCAATTGTTTTTATTCTGTTTACCAGCTTATCTATAAAACCACCCAATGAATGCTCTGACTTGCTTGTTCAATTACTGCTACACAAGGCAGATCGAAACACCAGTAAAAACATTAGACATTTTTAAAAAGGACTGCTCTTGACATTTTCCTTTTTATTTAAACACAAACTCCTAACAAAAGAGTAGGGCCTTCTTATTAATAACAGTAAAAAACAACAGCTGACTCCAAACTTTACACAGAAAAAGTACAGAAAAAAGGCACATTAAATACAGCACTCAGTAAAAGCACTTTGTTAATAAAACTATAATTACCCATTTGCAGTAAAGTAATGACAAATAACATAAGAAAGTAATGTATTGCAATGTGGAAAACAGCAGCATCCAACACTTTTAGGTCAGGTATATGACAGCTTAATTATACAGATTTTACATTCTTCCTTTGTGTTATGAAGATTGTTAAAATGCATCCAAATCCTACTTCTTTTTTATAATTTTTGTTTTGAAAATTTCCCACAGTGTTTCATAGTCCTCATTCTCCTTTTCTGCACCTCTGCCCTCTGCCCTGCTTGGCGGTATGATTCTTGTCTACCCTTACTTGATTGGTTTCACAGCATACACAATATTCAGTTAGTGAATGCATTTAACTCTCGTAACCCAAAGATCGTTATATCCTTCTGCCTCATGTTACTTTGAAAACTGGCTCATTCGCAACTGAAACATCACTAAATCACACGTCTCTATCTGGAAGTCTGGATTTGGTGAGTGCCAGAAGAATATTACTAGCCTGACTGCATTGTACCATCTGTAAATTTTGATGGAGGAATAAAGCTATGGGGTTGTTTTTTCTGGGGTCGACCTAGGCCTCCTAGTTTCAGTAAAGGGAAATCTTAATTCTAGGTTTCTAACTTTGTGGGAATAGTTTGAGAAAGACCCTTTTCTCTTCCAGCATGACTATAAACTAGTGCTCAAAACAAGGTCCATAAAGGTGTGGTTGGATGAGTTTTGAGAACTTAACTGCACAGAGCCCTGAGCTCAACTTCATCAAACACTTTTTGGATGAGCTAAAATGGAAACTGTGAGCCAGACCCTCTCATTCAACATCAGTATCTCATAAAAAAAGCTCTTCTGGATGAATGGTCAAAAATTCCCACACACACACTCCAAAATCTTGTAGATAGCCTTCATAGAAGAGTAGAAGCTATTATGGCCACAACAGGGGAACCAACTCAACCAACCATCCATATTAATGCCTATGGATGTAGAATGGGATATCATACAAGCTCTTGTAGGTGTAATGTATAGGTGGCCTTTTGCCCACATAGAGTGTGTATTTTAATTTAGTTAATATTAATGTATTTCCCTAAATGTTAAAAATTATTTGCATAGAGGCATCCTATAAAACACAAATGTGCATAAACCATAATTCCAGACTACAATTTGCTTGTTAATCATCACTAATAACTATCTCCATAACTAACTCCAGAGGAAGCTGGTATTAAGAGTTTTACATCCTTTAAGTTAATCAAATTCAGATGTATTTCAAGCCCAGTATTTCCTTTTGTGTGGAGCTGAGGCACAGCACTTTTTGGTTTACCAAATGCAGAACCCACCTGCTGTTGCCATGACATTAAAGAGCAAGTGGAAGGTGCCATTTCTAATTGTCCTCAGATTGCAAATCTATTTAAGGAATGGTATGCTTAGATTAAATGAAAACAGATGGTTTTAAAATACCTGTGCTTATAAGACCTCTTTCTAGGTTGAATATGTGGGTGGACCTTTGCAATTTTAAAGAAAAAAAAATAACCACCATAGATGTTGATTAACAGTGGTCTGTAGAATAATCAGAAACAGAATAAGAATCAGAATACTTTATTAATCCTTGGGGGGGATTGTATTTTGGTACAGATTACCAGTTCTGAGGACATATTTGATTAAAAGTAAGTGAAAACAGCTGTTTAAGTGTGTGCTTGTCAAGGTCAAGAACACGTTTATGTGCTTAAAGTTATAGCTGCCAATAAAAAGCAATTTTTTAAAAGGCAGTGCTGGTAACAGGTGCCTAGGCAGGTGCAAAGCCTCACCTTCTCAGCTTCACATGACTCTAAATTACCACTTGCTCTGGTAAGAACACACCAAGTTTAAGCAATTAAAAAAATACTCATTAACAAAAATCAGCCTTAATTCAATATTTCTCTGTTCCTGCAAACATACACACCCACTGTTTAGAGAACCTGATGATGCACACCTGTTTGATATCCCTGATTTATCTAGACAAGAGTGACGAATATAAAAACAAAACCACACTGAAGAAAATCTAAAAGATTAAAACTGTAGGTGAGTGACAAATTAAAGGAAAAATCTAAACTTGGCATTTCTATAATGAGGAGATCTGTTACATCAGGGGGGCATTTTGCTCGCGTTGTAGGGGTCCACAAGTAAAACCTACACAAACACACAAAGCTGCACTCTGTTACTTATTAATGTACCTTCGACTGCTCCCTTGTATTTTCCCCAAGCGGTCACCGCAGCCGATTAATCTCCATCGGTAATCTGGCAGAGGTTTTATACCAAATGCCCTTCCTGGCGCAACCCTTCATGGTGAAAGGGGCTTGTGTCCCCTAGATATTCACCTGTAATCAAACGCTTCTAAGGTGAACGTGTAAACCCCAACACTTATGAATACTGACCAAATAGCAGAAAATAGGCTGAAACTAAGGACTAAAATTACTGTTTTAAGAGATACACAATCTGTAAATGCTGGGAAACACCCTATTAAAAAGGAATTCACTCTAACACTACATTCCCACTGCAGGTAATTCTAATTTTTTGCTGAGATCCGATTTTTTCGTGTGGTCGTTCACATTATAATTTAAATGCGACCACCATTAGACTCCACTGTGAACAGTCTTTGGCCCTGAAGTGACAGGAATGTGCAAAAAAAAGCGTGACGTCACATGCAGAATGCAGTGTTTGCGGAAGTAAATATGGATGCTACACATTTCAGTGTGAGTAAGACTTCACTTTCTTTCCAGTGACATGCTCCATCAATGCTATCTGTCATGCTTGTTTTGTGCATTGTTGACAACTGATCTTGCTGAGTCTCGCCTCCCCCGGCACAGAATTATGACATCTGTCCCACGTCAGTGACGTAAAAGTTGGACGAAATGCGGCCTGACCATTCAGACTGAGGTCGCTTTCAAAAATATCACATTTAGGACCACATATTGAAGTGGCCTGAATCTGATTTGAAAAAATTGGATCTGGGCTGTTCAGACTACCATGGACAAATCAGATCTGGGTCACATATGGGCCAAAAAAATCGGATTTGCCTGCAGTAAGAACATAGTGTAAGAGGTGGACATCACTGAACAACAATATGGAACTCCAATGTGCATACTTTCTAATTATAATATGCTTGGTTGTCTAGGATTTTGGGAACTTGGGAGTGTCAGGAGAATTCAATTTGTTTAAAGACCAACTAAGCTTTGTGTACATACTAAGTGGCACACAGTAACATATATTGCAATTTCTGCTACTGTTCCACTCCCACACTGCTCACCTGGTATGCCTGTGAAAGTCAAGCATGCTATACACTGATATCTAGGTTAATAGAAGAATGCGGATTGTGTTTTTTCAAAGCTTGGCTTAAGTACAAATCTGTTTTAATGCATTTGCATATACAGTTCCATTACTGACTCACTGTGGCATCCTGGTCTCTAATCTAAACTGTACATATTACAGAGTGACATCATGTCCTCTTGTGTATTTATTTAGGATATTTACCTTGTCTTGCAGCTATGAGACTGTGAAAGTGAAGGCTCAAAGGCTCTTTTCTAGAGTTTCAATCTGTAAGGTTCAGTTTGGTTTGTTAAGCATCAAACATCTATATATCCCACTGCTACTTTTAGAAGAAAAAATAATGAACTCATGCAGGTTATGTTGGCAGTTTCTCAATTACAGCCACTACTGACCATTGTTTTTGCCAGTTACCATATCTACAGTTATTGGTTACTGTACTCGCTATAAGCTGCTGTCTGTACTTTGCTAAACATTGCTATATCACTCTACAAATGGGACTCTTTTTCAGCAAAATGAAAGGCTGAATGAGATATATTAAATTATTCCAGCTAAACTTTTTATCCAGCAAACAAAACAAAAAAAATGCACTTGTTACATACTTTGAACCAAGTAAATTATAGTGAAAATGGAGCATAAAAGCAAGCATGTTACTTAATATGACAGTGTATCAAAGCTATATCCATCAATAGGCAAAATTTGAACTTTGCTGGTGGGCTTCCATTTTACTGATTAAATAAACTACTATAATTTTATGTTTTTTTATGTCAATTAACCATGCAACGGCCACTATAAACCACAACATTTCTAACTTCTTATCCAACAACAGCTGATCTAAACTGATCTAAACTTAGTCTTCGAGTTGTTGTTTAGTTCCTTTATAATGACAAAAGCTAAACTTAGTGAAATTTAATGAGAGGAAGGGCATCCGGCATAAACCTCTGCCAAATTGCTGATATGGATTAATCCACTGTGGCGACCCCTTAGGGAAAACAGAAGGGAACAGCCGAAGATGTATATATTTAAAAAGGATTCTGATTTGATACTAGCATTGTATTCAATAAAACACAACTGAATACCAAACCTAGACTCAAAACACATCACTCCAGTCTTTCAAACATTTATGTAGACTCCACAGTAGAGTAAAGTTTGTCATTACAGGGTGAACATGATGGTCCATATAGACATCTGCGGGGTTTGTGTCACCATGCGCACATGTCAGACTGCAAGAGTACCACTACCACTAAGTATGCATTCTCTGCGTGGACTAGAGGACAATATAACAGTGAGAACAATCTGTCAGTGTGTCTGCAGCTGTCTGTGTGTGTGTCTGCAAGGGACTATAATGATGGCCTTACACTGCCTCTTCTTCAAGAATAACATCAATTTTACTCTCTCAATATGAGGGTCAGAACTACACTTGAGGCTGAACCCATCTCAGGACACGCATCTAACCACTCACCTGGACTGACTCAATGCAAAACAAATCCCCTGCCAGCACAGCTTTCTTCCCGTCCATTTTGCTCAAATCCCAGTACTCCCAAAAAGCCAGCGTAAACCTTCATCAGTTTAATAGGACTGGCAACTTCTAAGACAACATAAAAAAAGCAACCAACCTCTGTTATAAAGTCCACAGTATGAATAACTTGCTAATTCCAGTGATATTTTAAGGTCAGTTGAGTGTTAACTAACAACTAAAACCCAAATTTAATCCAATAAAGAATGATCACTTGTTTGGGTTTAGAAGTCAGATTGCACATATCTTGACAAAGCTTTTGTGGCATTGATGTCCCCACCAAATTACATGTGTATGTACAACATGTTGCAAGCAGCTTAAAGTATTCTGTCAAAGCTTAATAGTGGGAATATTAACATGTAAATAATTCCTGTCCCTAATGCTCTAGGCTACCAATACAATTCTCAATGGTGTAGTTGTTTACACATTCACCTTATGTGCAAAATGTCCCTGGTTTGATTCCATGTGGGGACACAGGCTTCTCCCACCATGAAGGACTGCATCAGGAAGGGCATCCAGCGTAGAACCTCTGAGAAATTACTGATGTGGAATAATCTGCTCTAGCAACCCTTTAGAGGGAACATACTAGAGAGCAGCCAAAGTTGCATATATCAATGGACAATTACATTACAATGCTCATTCCAGACTCTTTTCTAAAATGTTACTTAACTAATGACAAAAATAAAATAAATTACAATGTTCACAGTTCTGCTGTATCACATTATACTGTAATCAAAATTGCACCCTGAGAATGAACCAGAATGTCAGTGACATTGTAGCTCATCTGGCTCGTCACAATTCACAGGTTACTGTAATGTGTGAAAGAAGGCAATTGAAAACTTTTTTTGTCACTGCTTGGCTGTATTGCACAAAGTAATGAGAGTTAAAATCCACTGGGAAGTCAATAAGGCTCACTGACAGTCATATCCAGGACAACAGCCCAAGTTCTTGACCAGCCCTATCCTAGCTTAAGAAATTATTTGACCATAATAAAACCTAATGACAGAGGGGCACATACAAACAATAATTTTATGAACATTATAGTCTGATTCTTGTAGCAGTTCTTGTGAAAATGTAAACAACTATTACCTTGATTTTGAGCACAAGTCCTTGAATATGACCAATTCCAATACCCAATGGATGGATGACAGACAAATATATGAATGACAGCTGCCTTGCCATGGCATTAGTTCACTGGTTCCTTGGCCAAATGAGCTATAATTTAAACAGCATTTTGTGGACAATTTTTACAAATAATGCATATGGCTGCTCCCTACTCTTGTTGCTTTTGGATAAATAGAGAAACAGGGCAATGGAGTGGGGTTTGTACAGAGCATGGGAACTAGTCTTCCACCATCTACAGATGTTGAGCATAAAGTAGGAGGCTACCAAGTTACACCCAACTAGTCTGATGCATGCAGAAACACCAAAGTCTTATTTTACAGCAGCGTGGTGTTTGAAGCACATAATTTAATAAGGGTAAACACAGAGCCACTGGTCAGAGCCAATTTCCACCAAGATACACCTCGCCTTGCACTGCATGAAAAATCCATTTCATCTTATCTTGACACATTTGCACTATGTCTGCTACTTACACTAGTACTTGCCAAGAAAACAGAATGTGGAAATACAGCAAACACATGAAAGGAAAAAAATAAAAATTAGGAGGAACCTTAGAGCCCAGAGAAAGCCTCCATAGTTTGGATTTCAATTTCTAACATACTCCTGTCAACCATAGCAATGCCACAATAAACACCTTCGTGAGATGGTATAAAATGGTATCAAAGAGAAAAAAAATGAACCTCAGGTCAAGCAAGAGGTTTAAGGGGAAAAAATCAATGCTATGGTGGCCTCTCATGAAACTATCAGAAACCAGAGGATACAGAAAAAGAAGAGCATTATTCACACACCAGGAACAAACTGCAACAGCTTATTGCTCTGAGGCAAGAGATGACATCTGTGACATTTACTTAATATCACAGATAATATTCTGCTGGTGGTAGGCTGATTTAAGTGCATTACAATGAATTTGGTTAAAGTCCGTCAGATCGATTCCTGCTCATGTTGTCCTGTGTTGCACACAGCACACATGCCATAAGACATAGAGCAATATCATAAAAATGTGACTGTTTACACTGTATAGAAGTAGTGTTTAGATTAATGAGAGTCCTGAAAGGAACTCAAAATTTTATTACCCCGATAAGACCTGTTTTCATTGAGCATGCAGCTTGTAGCAGTGAAATCAATGTTAATAATGCTTGTGTCTATTTTTATATTTCATTAACAAAAGGGTGATATAGAGTGGGCAGTGTTTACTAACTCAAAAAGGAAGAAGATCTGCTGTGTGTGTTCTTACTTGTGCGTATTAACTGCAATAATCTCTGATTTCACTGGCTATCACACGTTCTCATACCCAACTGCAGCTCTGTGTAATGTGCCAACTGCATGTTTCTACACAAAACCTGGCATGCAGGGGACAAGCTCTGAGCAATTTGAGTGAGGAGAACTAGCAGCTGATAAAAGAATGAGGAGAAGGCTCAATGGAAAAGCTGAATGGTGTAGCCCAGGGGTCCCCAACCCCCGGTTCATGGACCAGTACCATTTGGAACTGGGACACAAAGAAAAATTTTGTGGTTAAAATGTTAGTTATTTTTCTTTCTTCTTCCGGATCTTATTTTGAAAAACGACTGTTTCCGCCCTTGCCTCACTAACTGTGCTTGACTCTGGAACGTCGTTTCACGCATCAGTGACACAACCCTTGAAAATAAAATGAGCTAAGAGTAAAATTCATTGAAGAGCTTTTTCGGGAAGGAACGAGCAAACAACGGGACAGAAGAAGGGTCACGGACAGCCAGCAAAAAGAAAGCTGCATTTAAAAGAAAATACAAAGGTTCTTACCTAAGTTACAGGTTAATTACAACAGGTGATACACAAACTCCTCACCCACTGTGACCGACTGGCTAATGCAGCAATGAAACCCACAAAACTGCTTCACCACATTGAGACAAAACACCCGTACACACGTACCTTCTCTATATAAAGTGCAAATGTTGCATTCAGATTGCAGACTATTAACTGACAAAGGTTTTTGCTATTGGAACCCCGTGCTTCTACCCGGTCCATGGTACAAACAAGGCTGGGGACCACTGGTATAGTCCACCACTAACCAGTACTTAAATTCCCTTTTAACATGTTTCAGTTGATCCACATTTGGGTTTCACTGTCCTCAATGAGTAAGTACAAACTGAGGCTTCTTCTGCCTCTTCAGCAGTGTGTGTGACTTTATGTGTATCTCCATGTTTGACTAAGCTTGTTTGACTTTTTAAGTAAGTGGTGTCCATGTGTCTGTCACTTCATGAGTATTTAAGTTCATTTTCTTAAACCCACTTAGTCCTCTTAGCCTGAAGAATTACTAACAGGAACATAGTGTAAATAGAGTACACCCTTAGAAGGTAGCATTATATTACAGGTTACTGTAGATAAATAGGTTTGTGATGGAAAGACGATGAGTTTAAATATCAAGACTGTCTCGGATAAACAGGACATTCAAACTTAAGAAACATTTTTTTTCCCTTTAATAACAGACACAACATGACTAAGTGGCCTCTCTTTAAATCATTACAGGGTTTCTAAATACTTCATTAAAACATGTGCGGATTGCGCATTTTAAATAAACTTTGGATGATTTCTTTTACAATGAAGAGGCCTGCTGCCTAAAACTTTTTTTGTTTTCATCCCAGCGTATCATTAAGACAAGAACTGCTGCAAGCGGCAAGATTCCATATAACTACAACTACAGATAAAAAAGGCACAAGGCACTAAACCAACACTGAACAACTCATCCTGTGGTGCTTGCTGGCAATCAGTGGATTGTATTCGTCTCTGGGGTAGCCCCCAGAAGTTAAAGTAAAAACACTGTTATCACAATGAACAATGCAGAAATTGTGTCATATAGTGTGGATATTAATAAAATATGGACTTTAAATACAATTAGGTATAGCTATCTATCTATCTATCTATCTATCTATCTATCTATCTATCTATCTATCTATCTATCTATCTCTAGGGGTCGCCACTGCGGATCATTTATGAATCCGCATATTTGATTTGGCAAAGTTTTTACGCCGGGTGCCCTTCCTGAAGCAACCCTCACCATTTACCCGGGCTTGGGACCGGCACTAGGAGTACACTGGCTTGTGGGCCCCTGTGGCTGGTTTCTCTCTCTCTCTCTCTCTCTCTCTCTCTCTATATATATATATATATATATATATATATATACATATATACATATATATATATATGTGTGTGTGTGTGTGTATATAATTGAATTGGATTAAATAACTGTAAGTGATGACACCACTGATGACTGTTTTATCACCTCATGACATAAACCCTCCCTCCGTTGGGCCACACAGCTCTGTTTACACTGCATATGGAAATATATCCAGAAATACACATCAATGAAGAAAAATTGCATTCTAATGCACTAAGTAAAAGCCCCTACTGTAGGTGAAAAATAATGTTAATATAAATTTTAATTTTATCTAGATTATCAGAACAAACCCACTTTTGAAGTTGTTTTTAGCAGAAGTTTATATTCTTACAAAAAGTAATCCATTAAAAATGTTATCCAAAGACAATTCCAGCTCAGTCTTTAGACATAATAATTGCTCTTCAATGTGTAAAACGCAGTTTCGTGTAATATTTGTTTCCTATGTTTATCTAGTAATAAGCATGGGATGGTGAGAATATGGCAATAACAACCACATTCTCACCAAAACACTTCCCCTTCAGTTCTCAGAAAAATTACTAGAGTTAGAATAAGGAACAAGTCTGTCTCAAATCACTAAAATAGTCTTTCTGCATCAAATGTCAAACATGTCATTGTGACATATGTTACAACCATGGGAATTTAGACTTCAAACAAAGTAACTGAAAGAGTTTTTTGAAAAAAACAATAGCATTCATGAAGAGAAAGGAAAACTTCTTCTTTCAGCTGCTCCGATTTGGGGTTGCCACACTAGATTATCTGCCTCCATCTCACCCTGTTCCTCGCACCCTCTTCCCTCACACCAACCCTCTGCATGTCCTTCACCACATCCATGAACCGTCTCTGTGGTCTTCCTCTTCTCTCCTGCCTGGCAGCTGCATCTTCAACAGCTTTTGTCCAATATATCCAGAATCCCTCCTCTGCTTCTGTTTAAACCATCTCAGCCTTGCCTCTCTGACTTTGTCTCCAAACTTCTCAACCTGAGCTGTCCGCCAATGTAATCATTTCTAATCCTGTCCATCCTGATCACTCCTAGAGAAAATCTCAATTCTCCAGCTCTGACTCCCATCTCTCTGTCAGTTCCACTGTCTCCAGACCATACATCATAGTAGGTCTCACTACCGTCTTGTAAACCTTCCCTTTCACTCTTGCTGCTATCCATCTGTTACAAAACCCAGAATTGTAACAGAAACTACTGTGACAAATGCCATGACAATTTGTCTTTACTTAGTGTCTGATAGGGGACCTTAATATTCTATTACATATGCCTAAACCAGCCACAGGGGCCAACAAGCCAGTGTACTCCAAGTGCCGGTCCCAACCCCGGGTAAATGGTGAGGGTTGCGTCAGGAAGGGCATCCGGCGTAAAAACTTTCCCAAATCAAATATGCAGATTCATAACACGACTTCCATACCGGATCGGTCGCGGCCCGGGTTAACAACAACCGCCTCCGGTGCCGTTAGCCAACAGGGTGCCAGCAGGGTGGAAACTATGCTACTGCTGGCCGAAGACCAAGGAGGGGGAGAGGGGGAAAGCGTGTTAGGAGGCAGAGAGAGAGAAGGAAAGGTAGGAGGGTGGAGGTGAGAGTAGGGACTTTAAATGTAAGGACTATGACTAGTAAAGGGAGAGAGCTGCTGATATGATGGAGAGAAGGAAGGTAGATATATTGTGTGTGCAAGAAACCAGGTGGAGGGGAAGCAAGGCCAGGAACATCAGAGGTGGATTCAAACTGTTCTACAATGGTGTAGGTAGGAAGAGAAATGGAGTAGGGGTCATCTTGAAGGAAGAGT
>VUQH01088754.1:7479-21641 GCA_015106775.1 Etroplus canarensis | reverse complement strand
CACACCGAGACTAGAGACAAGGAGGTTGAATACTGGAAAACATGAGGAAGACGCAAAGAGCCAAGAACTAAACATGAGCTGGGGCAGGAACAATGAAAGTAAAACATAAGGCACACAGCAAAGGGGATGCAACCAAACTGGAAAGAAATGAGAACGAGACAGAAAAAAGGAAAACCAAACATCCTAGAATTAAACAAAACTTAGTCCCACAATACCAAAAACCACAAACCATAACACACAGTCTCCAGACCTGAACCCTATCCAGCCGGTTTTGGATGAACTGGACAGAAGAGTGAAAGCAAAGCAACCTACAAGTGCCACACATTTATGGAAACTTCTGCAACAGAGTTGGGAAGAACTTGCTGAAGAATATTTGATTTCCATTGTAGGAAGAACGCCATGAGTGTGTTCAGCTGTTCCATCCAAAGGTGGCTACTTTGATGAGTCAGCAGTTTAGAATACATTTTGGTTTATTCCATGATTTCTTTTTGAACTTCAGTAGCTTGTTTGTTCTATGCTTTCATTTCAGAGTACAGTGAGACATTGAACTGCTTCAATTTCAATAGAAAACTGAAAAATTGGGGTGTTCTAAAACTTTTGACCGATAGTGTAGGTTCAGGGTTGCCAGAGCATGAATCTAAATCATCTGACTTTCCAGCTCGTCTAGCCACAGGACTGATGAGCTCATGCCATGCCGAGGTGTCCATCCATTTGTCCACAATTCACAAGAATTGTTACACTTCCTACAGTGTTGGCTGGAATTTAAACAAGCTGTTAAATTAGCATTAAGCACGTTAAGTCACAGTTTGTAAGTGGGCTCAGACAAAAAAATAGTTTAGGAACTTTAATGAGAAAAGTTTCCAAAGATAAGGATTTCAAAATGTGCAGCAATTCAGTGTTGTAATGTCAGCCTCTCCATTCAGCAAAGGTACGGATGTTCCAAAGTTTCTGAGCAGATACAACATCCAAAGATCCAAACAGTTCTGGATTTTGCTCCTTAATTTCGGATCTTGACATGCTTGAGAGTGGGTCAGGCAGTATTCACGGGTTAGTCCAGGCAGGTAGGTCAGGAGGGCACTAGAAGAGGCAACGAAGAAGCAAAGTCAGTTCCAGAGCAACATCCAGGGAAAGATTAGCGGCATGAAAGACTTGGTGCTTGGCCTAGTTTACTACACTTAAAAGCAGTGAACATTCCAGCAAGGAATGGAGGACAATGCCTGCCTTCATTACCCAGGTAAGTGTAGGTAGCAAACAGGTGTGAGTGCTGGACACCACCCAGCTACATTCACTTCTGAATACTAAGGTCAAATTGGCCCAAATCTGCTTTTTTTGCCCGTATGTGACCCATATCTGTTTTTTCATGACAGTCAGAACCGCACAAATACGATTTTTTTCAATTCGCATTCAGGTCAGGTTTTTCTAAGCGACCTCAGTCTGAACGGTCATGTCACATTTCATCCCGGAAGTGAGACAGACGTCATAATTCTGCTCCTGAGGAGGCGAGACGCGACAAGATCAAATGTCAACAACGCATAAACCAAGCACGACAGACAGTGTTGATGGAGCTAGTCACTGGGAAGAAAGCGAGGTTTTACTCACATGCTGATATGTGTAGTATCCATATTTGCTTCCTGTTCACACTGGCAGCACGCTGTGTGACATCACGTCTTCTTCTGCACATGTGGGTCACTTCAGAGCTGTAGACTGTTCGCACTGGAGACTGATGGCGGTTGCATTTGAATTACAATGTGAACGACCACGCAGAATAATCGGATCTCAGCAAAAAATCGGAATTGACCTGTAGTGTGACGATGGCCTAAGCAGAGTTAGTGTATAAGCACGTGCCCGCCTCACACCAGACAGAAGAGGCGAGGTCCACACCTGAAGGACAGGGGACAATGACATACACAGTAATCACCTAATGGGTCTTGACCCAAATTATGCTCAAGGTTGTATTTGCTGTTTAACAGCCACCTTTCCATTTTCACAAGAATAACTACTCCTCCAACAGTATTGGTTTGGTGAAACTTGCACACAATGATCACCTAATGGATCTTCACCCAAATTTTGCTCAGGCTCAAGGTCATATTTGTCACTTTTTCGTTTTCAATAGAATCGCTACGCGGTCTGGATTGTCATGTTCATAAAATGAGTGTTTGTATGTGCTTCTCTGCTGTCTATTTATGGCATAATAATATCTTAAGCTAGGTTAGGACCAGTTAAGAACTAAGGTAGATGTCCGCTATATGACTGTTACTTAACGTCTGAGTGGATTTTAATTCTCATTAGTTTGTGCAATACAGCCAACTAGTGACAAGAAAATGTATCACTATCTTTTTGTACTTCCCACATTACATTACTGTGAACAGTGGATCACAAGCTGGATGACTTTCTATGTCACTGACATCTTGGTTTGGGTAAGCACTTACCTTTTAAGACACTTTTGTAATATAATGTAAAAGAAGAAAAGGATATGGCCTACTTCAACATTATGACCACTGAATGTTCCTTCAACATGGCACCTGTTAGTGGGTGGGATATATTGGGCAACACGTGAAGAGTTTGACCTCAAAGTTGATGTGTTAGAAGCAGGGAAAATGGGCAAGTGTGAGGATTTGAGCAAGCTTGACAAGGACTGGAAGATTCGTTTCAGAGCATCACCAAAACTTCAGCTTTGTGGGGTGTTCCCGGTCTGGAGTGGCCAGTATCCATCAAAAGTTGTCCAAGGAAGGAAGTGTGGTGAACCGGGGGAGTCCATGTCTCGATGGGTCAGGGCAGTTTCGGGAGCAAAAGGGGGACCCAACCCCATTTTAGGTGGTCATAATGTAATGCCTGATAAGTGTATGTCTGAAGAGATTTTAAGTTAATTTAAAGGCTGCTTTAACTAATACTAATACATTTTGTGTTACCACAGTTGGAGTCTGAGAACTTTTTCAGTAAAAGGCAAGCACATCTCATAAGATGCTTCTTTTTAAGTCTTAAACTCCTCTGAAATGAAATGGCCTTTTTTGTCTGTGACAAACTGTTCTGTGAATAGCTTATCTTGGGTTCTCTTTTGATTAATAAAAAAAAATTAAATGTGATTTTTTTTTTGGTTATACAATGGAGAAGAATGAAGAATGATCTGTTTTCTATAAAAGATTAAAAAAAATTAAGCCTAGTAAAATCATCATGGTTGTATAGCAAATGCAGATGACTTTCTTTGAGCAATCCAAAATCCATGAACTATGTAGATGGGTGTCAGTGATGTTCAAATCAGGCACAAAGTAGCGATGTAAATATTGTACCATAAGCAGAGCCGGTATTCACACTCATACAGACAGCATCTGCCGCAGGCTCAGAACAACAACCCACATTAGCCTGAGCACACATCTCCTGCAACTTAGATTGCTGAACGAACCACCAAACAAAGATTCACTGGGGAAAAGTGCACAGCTTGTATCGGTTTGCAAGTTAGAGGGCTGAACTTCCCAGCTGCAGCACATTAGATAACATTAAAGCAACATGGAAACCCAACAAATATCACTGGGGTCTGGATAGAGTCTAGCATGGGCAGCATGTTCAATACCACTAACAACAACGTCACAGAGTTTTTTACCACACTGTAGCTGGAATTGCTGACAGCTGACAGTGACTATTGGCACATTGTACATCATCATGAATCATCGACATGAGTGATAATAAATCACAGCATAAGGCTGTAATTTTTGGCTCACTGAACCACATTGGATTTTATATCAAAAAGTTAAAATGTGGTTTGGAGCACAGACCTTCATCTTTAATTCAAGGGGTTTCACAAAAGGATTGCATTATCTGTTTAGGAATTACAGCCATTTTTTACAGAGTCCTGCATTTTCAGAAGCCCAAAAGTAATTGGACAACTGACTGATAAGTAGTTTCATGGCTAGGTGAGGCCTGTTCCCTCATTATTCCATGACTAACTAAGCCAGTAAAAGATCTGGAGTTTAGTCTAAGTTTTAGCTGGTATTTGACAGCTGTTCACTGAAACTCCAAAGAGATATTGATGCAAGTGGAGAAGGCCATTATTAAGATGAAAAAAAATACATCATAAAGATAAAAACAAGTTTCAGGAGTTGCCAAGAAAACAATCTGGAAAATTCTGAACAAAGAAGGAATGGACTGGCCTTCTGAGAGACCCCAAAAGGCCTGGAAGACTAAGGAAGACAATTAAAGCGATGATCCCAGAACTCTTGTTTAGAAAAGAAAAAACCTCTTCACAGCATCTAGCCAGGTTAAGAACATCCTCAAGAGGTAAGTGTATCATCGTCAAAGTCTACAATCAGAAGTCAACTTCATGAATGTAAATACACAACAAGGTGCAAACCACCGGTTACACTCAAGAACAGGAAGGTTATTTATTGCTCTGGCAATAAATAAATAAATAAAGAAAGAAATGTATCAACAATAGGAGCCTATAAAGTTTATGGAGCTCCTTTTGGCAAATCAAATGTGTTTGGCACAACAAAACATTCAGACCATGATTCTGCTTGCTAATGCTGCCAGACAGGACAGGTCTAAAAAAAAAAAGAAAAAAAAAGAAAGAACAGGAAGGTTAGATTTAGCCAGAAAACATCTAAAAAAGTCTGTCCAGTTCTGGAAAGAAATCTTTGAACAGATGAAACCAAGATAAACTTGTGCCAGAAAGATGGAAAGAGAAAGTATGGAGAAGGAAAGGAAGAGCATGTGATCTTGAAGCATACCACATCATCTGTCAAACATGGTGGCGTGTTATGGCATAGGCATGTATGGCTGCCAGTGGAACCAAGGTCATAGTGTTTATTGATGCAAAACTGACTGGATGGCACTTTATAGTGCAAATGGATAATTTCTCAAGGCAGTGAAATTAGATATTCTTCAATGGCTTAGTCAGTCACCTGATCTCAACCCAGCAGAGCAGCTTTTCCATTACTGAAGACAAAACTGAAGGTAGAGAGCCACAAACAAGCAACTGTAGTAAAGACCTGGCAGAGCAGCTCAAGGGAGGAAACACAGCACTTGCCGATGCCTCTGGTTTTAGGTCTCAGCCAGTCAATGACTGCAAAGGATTTTCATCCAAGTCCTTAAAACAATCCTTAGATTGTCCCATTACCTTTGAGCCTCTCTGGCAGTATATATAAAAATGGCTGTAATTTCTAAACAGTTACAGCAATTCTTCTGTCAGAGTCCTTGAATTAAACCTGAAAGTCAGCACTTCATTCACATTTTGAATATTTGGTTTAAGATCCACTGAGGTGAGGTATAGAGACAGAAAAAAGTGCCATTGTTGCAAAACTTATGGTAAAGGGCTACATCAGAATCAGAATACTAGTAATCCCATAGGGTACATTTTAATTGTGCTTAAATCATAATGTTACATGTGTTATTGATGACCACACCTTAAAACTAAGAACTCCCCAGAAAGCACTGCATTGTAATAAGATGATTATTGTACTTCACTTCAACTGTCAGTGGTTTTAATGTTGTGGCTGATCGTTGTACATTTTCTTGAACTTAACTTCTACTGCATGCGAAACTGCAGAATAAGAGTACTAGCTATTTTAGTGGCATATTTTGGTATTCTTATCCCATCTGACGGCCATGTATTGTAAAATGTAATGCTGACACAGCACAGCGTGTTTCAAGGTTGAGCTGAAAAGTTCCCATCAGAGTTTATAAACCAGAGGATGTCAGTGAAAGTGATATTGATCTGACTTGGAAAAGGAACGGGGACGTGTTAGGGTGCAAGAAGTGAGCAATGGGAGGGCGAGAGGTGCTCAGCTGGTGATCCCCACAAACAGGAAGCCCAGCAACTGGATGATTTGATGAGATCAACATTCCTACTGAGGAGCCGAAACATCCTGTTACTGTTTCAGGAAGCAGTTGTTTTTGATTAACATGTATGCTTCTGATTACAAATCTTTAGACTTAAACCTTGCGTTGGCTCATTTGTACCAGCGTGCTATGCATTGCAGTTTTCTTCTTCTTCTTCTTGTCTTTCCACTCTTGATCCCACCATTTTTCCCATCTGTTTTGCTTCTGCCCTTTACTGCACTGGAGTTATTAGCAATCCTCACTTGTTGGCAAATTATCTCCTGAGCCTTAAGCGAGCTAAAGTTGGTTTCTCACGAATCACCATAAAACAAAGTTACAGTAACCTTGTCAGTTCAAAATTCCACAATGAACAAAATGCAGTCTGTTTGTGTAAGTGTCACAGACATAGAGTTTTTCTTCCTTTTTTCTTTTTTTGGTAACACGTTACTATAAAACTAATGTGTCTCGATTGAAAGTATCTTTCATGAATTTCATACATATAAAGATGTAAAGATATATTGATATGGAAAGAAAGAAAGAAAGAAAGAAAGAAAGAAAGAAAGAAAGAAAGAAAGAAAGAAAGAAAGAAAGAAGAGGTAAACAGATCCAGACTCCAGGCATTTCACCATGTTATATTGTTCTATGGATAACAGACAGTAACTTGTTAGTAGTTACCATTATCTGGGCATTAGGACCACAGTTTGGAAGCTCTGATTTGTCTCCAGTGCAAAACCACCACCAAAACAGCACCCAGAGCTTTAGGAGGGAGCCTGTTTACTAGCAGGTCACTGGTTAGTTGCTTTACAGAAGTGATCAGAGGGCTGGTGCCATCCTCATGTTGTTTATTACCCTGTGTTATCACATTAGATCACATCAATAAAGCCCAATGACCTAAGTGCAGCAAAAAAGGCACATAAGTTAAAAAAAGAGTAAAAAGTTATAATAAAGTAACTAAGTAATTGAATTCTTCTTCTTCTTCTTCTTCTTCTTTCGGCTGTTCCCGTTAGGGATCGCCACAGCAGATCTTATGAATTTGCATATTTGATTTGGCAAAGTTTTTACGCCGGATGCCCTTCCTGACGCAACCCTCACCATTTACCCGGGCTTGGAACCGGCACTAGGAGTACACTGGCTTGTGGGCCCCTGTGGCTGGGTTAAGTAATTGAATTAATTATTCTCAAAAAATGAATGCACAAAGGGGGAGGTGGGGAGGGAATGGGGGTAAGGCGGGACATTAGTGTGAGTTATTACTAGGATGGGTTACACCTGCTTCTGTAAACGCAAAATGAGGATCCATTTGCAATACATGTCATGGAAAAATATAATGTACCTTTGGCTGCTCTCTTGTATTAGATCCAAGGGGTACCCACAGCAGACTAATCCGCACTGGGAATCTGGCAGAGGTTTTACACCGGATACAACCCTCCATGGTGAGAGGCGCTTGTGTCCCCACCTGGAATGGAACTAGGGACTTTTTGCTTGTAAGGCAAATGTGTAAACCACTACAATTACAGGCACACACTGTCATGTAAAAGTATAAAAAGGAAATATTACTCACTGATATCAAAAATATATTTACAATACATCACTAAATAAGACTTTTGTGACTATATGTTTATACATTATTGACTGAGGATTTTTGTAACTAAGATAAGATAAGATAAGATAAGATAAGATAAGATAAGATAAGATAAGATAAGATAATAGTGTCCCTGGTAGTGTAGTGGTTTGTGCATTCACCTTGCAAGCAAATGCTCCCTGGTTCAATCCCAGGTGGGGACACAAGACCCTCTCACCATGGAGGGTTCCATCAGGAAGGGCATCCAGCATAAAACCTCTGCCAAATTACCAATGTGGATTAATCTGCTGTGGCGACCCCTTAGTGGAGAATACGAGGGAGCAGCCAAAGGTACATATAAGATAAGTTTATCTTATTTCAGGTGTTTTAGCAGCAAGACACAGTGACAGCAGCAGTATAAGGAAGAGATCACACCCATAAAAAAGAAAATAATTTATTATTATCAATAATAATAATAATTTTTACATTACATTAGATTTTTACGTTATTTACCTTTACATAATATTCACAATTTACAGAAAGAAAGGAAGTACACTGTTTTTTTCACAGTAACATGTTATTGGTATTTGATATGTGACGTCTACTGAGAACAGTGGCAGTTATAACAGTGTTGTTATGTATTTATTTACTCACTTTCTTCCTTCCCCTCTCATAATTACTACTCTTCACCCGCAGTCACATCTTTGTACACAGTTTGCCGTTGTCCTAATGTTTAGGCCATTGTGTTGTGTTTCTGTATGTACGCTGTGTCCATGTCCTGTCCTTATCTGTCGTGTTGTTGTGTTCTCTCTTAGAGCTTAAAAAAAGAAAACATCTTTCATGCCCACACCATGTATTTTTGAGAGTTTTCTGAGAACAGGCAGCTTAGAAAATGAAAATGAAAAAAAAAAAACTGTATTAAATGTGGTGCAAGAGTCTGTTTTAACCTGAACGATATTTTCTTAAACATAACCTCATAATTGTTTTACTGAACTTAAAGAGCGAGTGGAAACAATGGAAAAAAATGAAAGGCTAAAACAAATGGTTCTATGTCTTGGGTGAAAGTCCTGTGGATGACAGGATGTTGCTTGCTATTATTGTGATATCAGATACTTCAGGACACAGTCAGAGGTCTTGTAGAAGCCAGCCTGGTGTAAACTGGAGGTATTTTGGTGGATTTGTATCTGACAACACAGTTTTTCACTGCGCAGTGTAGTTGCAATAATGCCCAGCTCTGATTACGTTAGTTCAGTAGCACTTTCAGTCTGTTGTAGATCAGTCAGTTCAGGACCACACTATCTTATGCAAGCACTGTTTATGAGGAGCTGCAGCAGACATGTAATCACACTGTGAATGTTCCTGTAGTTTTTAATGAGCTTCTGTTAGTGACTTGGCTGTACTGACAAACAGGGTCTTAGTCATCAGACTGATAAAACTTACAGAGGTGTTGGTGAGTCTGTATGGTCACTTTATTTTTTATAGCTGAGGTTCAAGTGTTAGTTATATATGTCGTTGTACTGAACACCTGTAGTCACCAACACACACTGGTTACATACACTATGCAGACAAAAACTACACCTACACATTTCATCTACAGGAGTTTTTGTTATATCCCATTCTAACTCCAAAGGATTAATAAAGGTTCCTCCTTTCCACTCTTCTAGGAAGGCGTTTTGGAATGTGTCTCTGGGAATTTTTGCCCATTCAATTAGATGATGTCTGAGGTCAGACAATGATGTTGGATGAGAGGGCTTGGCTCACAATCTCTGTTCTATTTAATCCCAAATGTGTTGGATGGGGTTGAGGTTAGGGCTCTGTGCAGACCAGTCAAGTTCTTCCACACCAAACTCATCCAACCATGCCTTCATGGACCTTGCTTACACTAGTTCACAGTCATGCTGAAACAGAAAAGGGTCTCCCCCAAACCATTCCCACAAAGTTGAAAGCATAGAATTGTCAAGCATGCCTCAAGCTGAAGCATTAAGATTTCCATTCACTGGCACTAAGGGGTCCTGACCAAACCCTGAAGGAAAACATCCCCACAAGTTTATCCCTCTTTCACTAAACTTTACAGGTGGCAGAATACCTCCTCCTGGCATACACTAAACCCAGACTCCTCTATCAGAACATGTTTCCATTAGTCCAGAGCCCACCTTTACACCACTCCATCCAGTGCTTGGCATTGTGATTTGTAATGTAAGGCTTGGACTGCTTAGTCAGGGAAACCCATGTCATGAAGCTCCCAGTGCACTGTACTGATGTTAATAGCAGAGAAGGTTCGAAACTCTGCAGGTACTGAGTCAATAGATTGTTGGCAACTTTTATACACTTTGCGGCCCCACTCTTTAACTTTATGTAGGCTACCACTTGGTGGCAGAGTTGCTGTGGTTCTAAACCTTTCCATTTTGCAATGATACCTGTTACAGATGATGGAACATCTAGGAGAGAAGAAACATCACAAATGTTGTTATCCTATTACAGTGCCTAGCTAGAATTCAGTAAGGTCTTTAGAAAGGTCCATTTGTTCACAAATGTTTGTAAAGGCAGGGTGCATGGCTAGGCACTTGTTTTGATACACATGTGGCAACTGGACTGACTGGAATCATAATCAGAATCCTTTATTGAGCCCATGGTGGAAATTGCTTATTCAGCGATTAGGAGACACACAGACACGTTATTTGGTCACGTGACCTCCTTAGCAACGCCATCTTTGTTGGCAAGCCGTGCTTGTTTACACACACTGCTGTTTATCTCTCCCGTGAATTTTAAACTGTTTTGATGTCGGATTCGGCTTGTGATCAAAATCATCAAAGGCAAAAGGAGAAAGACTATGTAGAATCATTAAGTATGGAGGATAGAAAGAGACACGATGAGAAAATCGGCGCAATAGGTGTGCATCCATACTCGTTAGCAAAGGAAAAGCTGAACCATGAAGTTTCAGCTTTGCCACCAATTCAATACTATGACCCCCATTCCACTGGAGCTGAAATAGTGCCAATTATGGCGATTAGTGCAGATTTAGTGTGGCTGGAAATTGTTTTCCTGACAATCTATTGCCATTATTTTCCCGTCGAAAGGCTGGCATTCACGTTGTGACCCCGGCGCTTTGCCGCGGCGTTCAGGATGCACTCACGATGTATGCCCATTTGTGCTGCTTGCACTGCCGTGTTCAACCGATTACCCGCCAGTGAAAGACGTTTTATTGGCGGTGAACTGACATTGAACTGCTGTTTAGCACGCGCAAATTCCCATTGCATTCCCGGCACAGTCTCGGTATTGCCGATAAAAGCCGGTCAAAACGGCATCGCTTGGCAGCAGTGGAATGGGGGAAAGACGTGAACTTGTATCTTGTGTTGGCAAGTCACTGGAGGCGTACAATCAGTTTGTTAATGGTTGGGTTGGCGACGTTTCCTCAAGTGTCCTGAATGCACAGCTGCCTGCAGCTTGCCTATAGCAATGGCGGCCACTCGTATGTTGTGACGTGTCTGTGGGGAACTATGTATAGCATGTAATTCTCTGCCCTTTGCTATGGGGAACTTTGCTTCGCCTCGAGGGAAGCATTTGTCCCAAAAGTCACTATGCTTATTTTGGGGTAAGAAAAAGATCTCTGAAGATGCCACCTGCTATAACAAAACATCTAAAAAAAAAAAAAAAATTAGAGTTTAATTTTTATCACAGTGAAATGTGATGGACTGCTGGCAGTGTCTGGGGGTCCTCCAGCTGGGATAGGCTGACTTTGTCGGCGAGTTTATTCAACAATTCATAAAACTCAGAACCCATAAACCTGCCTAAAATGAGATGCACCCTTAATTCTGAATCATTTCCAAATTCAATTAACATGATAGCTGTCCTTTTTTGCATTTCTATGCTAAGTAAACAGTGTAAAACAGGGTAAAAATTTTTTTTTACTTATAACTTCATGGTTGTTGTGGTTTTTAAAAAATCCATGGGTGTATTGATTGTGGAATCATGCAGTAATGTGCACAGTGATACACTCACAACTGGGCTAAGAAACAGTTCTGGGCCATATTCAGTTTATTTTACATTAGTGGGGTCTCATTTTATTGCTGCGGATCTCTAATGTCTAGATCCTACTCTCTGCTCTGTCGCAGGATCATTTGAACCTTAACATGTAGGAGAAATTACTTGCATCGTCTATTATACACTAATGAGGCTACGCTCTCGATCCTGCGGCCATTAACCATTATGGAGCAGGGGTGCTACTTGATATAAGGAATTGCATAAATGTCACACTACCTCAGGCAGTTTCTCGTGCCATAGCTACACATTTTTAACTTTCTTCATGTTGGTTTTGAGGGTTAAATGGTGCACGATGGTTAGGGTAAGGAACAAATCTAGGCTGTGCTTAGTCATCGAAATGTGGCATAAAATGAACCAAAAATGTAATGCACTAACATGCAAAAAGACTCTGGGAAGCGTGTTATTCATATGTAATTTCATGTTACCAGGCTGACATTTTGATAAGTAATGTGCCTTCAGATGTGTCTGACAAAATCTACTCTGCAAATGTTTGCGTAGGGAAGAAAAGTATTTCAACATGTACTGACCTCAATGTGTTTTGGTAAAAAGAAGAAAAAACTCACCAAATGTACAATTTTCTACTCAAAAAAGACCACTAATGCACTCCTGTAGAACAGATAATGACTGAACACTACCTCTTTTGGTACCTTTTTTCTTTGTGAGAGATCACCACTGCGTATGGGGTTGTGCATTACATACAGTATTGTGACATTTGACAGAATATTTTTGTGGAGCTGTGCAATAAAGGTTGCACTGAAACAGAAACACACGAAAGGGCGTCGGTAGCTAAAAGTTCTTGATCTGCGCTGCGGCACTTTGAGAACACGCTTCTACCTGAGACTCAGCAGAATCACTGTAGGCTCCTGCTGCTCTGTACACTTAAACAGCATGTCATCTCTGAGCATGCAGAGCTTTACCAGAGTTTCAGGCGGCTCTTCGAAAGTGAAAGTGAGGTAAATTGAATCAGTATTTGCTGTGAGCACCCTTTGCATTTAACACGCCTCCTATTCTCCTGGGAACATCTGTACACAGTGTTTAAGTGTTATGGCAGATGGGTTACTCTAAGCATCTTGGAGAACTTTTCATTGTTTGTGGATTTAGGCTGTCTCGGTGTCTCCTGTCTCTTCGTGTAACCTCACACTGACTTCCTGATGCTGAGTTCAGTAATCTGTGGAGGACATCTCTTGCAGCATGTGTTGTTCTTCCCGTAGCTGAATATCTCTTTTTCGATTGACTGAATGTTTTTTGCATTTTGTTGCAGCAGAATGAATTCACTCCTTAATGTTTAAAACTTTTTCATTCTGCTTGCATACACTGTTTGACCACTTCATAATGTTACCTGTTCAACTGAAGAAGAAGAAGCAGAAGAAGAAGAAGCAGAAGAAGAAGAAGAAGAAGAAGAAGAAGAAGAAGAAGAGATACTTTATTTATCTCCTAATAGGGAAATTACACAGCAATTTCTCCACACTTGTGACGAAACAAACATGTTAACATGCAGTTATATTCATGCGAGCACACACAAACAGAACTAAGGCATGCAACTGATTATAGGAAGGTGAGGAGATAAAAGGCAGCCCATTATAGGAGCCAAGGAGCACTATGGAGGTTCAGTGCCTTGCTCAGGGGCACCTTGGCAGCACTCGGGGGGTAAGGCGACTCCTCTCCAAGCCTCCAATGCACCTCGTGTAAGTCTGTGGTGGGTCATGAGTATGTAATATCAAATCAGAGATTATGTTATGTCTATGTTTATGTGTATGTGTGGCACGTATCTAAAGTGAGATAAGTTAAATATATTATGCTAAGCACTGGTGCACGTGGTTTCCCACATTACAGCTGTGTGGCTGCAGGTGCCGGGATATTTTCTTTGCACACGTTGGGCCTCCAAGTGCCTAGTTGAGCATCATGTAAACGCCAAAGCCCACCTGAGTGTTTTTGGCTGACCAAGTCCGTGCCTTAATAGCCACAGTGCACCCATCCTCTGAAAGCTGCTTCCGTGCACCATGTAACTCAGCATGCCACGAAGCTCAAAACATCTCACACTGCTTTCTTGAACATGACAGAGTTCACTTTACTCGGAAGGGCTCCACAGTCAGCGGATCTCAATGCAGCAGAGCGCCGTTGGCATCATGGATTTGCGGCCGACAAATGCGCAGCAACAGTGCGACGCCGTCTTGTCAGCATGGCTCCAACTCTCTGAGCAGTGTTTCCAGGGCTTTGTTGAATTAAGGCAGCTGTAAAGGCGAGAGAGGGTGCAACCCAATACTAGCGAGGTGTACCTAATATAGTGGCCTGTGAGTGTATATAGTGCGTACATTACTTGCACAGTATGTCTTGAGTTCCAGCCTTTATTATGTGTCTCCTTGAGAGGCAGCTTGTCTTTGCTGACATTGTCTCTCCTCGCCAGTGAAGAGCGTTGGGGGAGGCGTTTGGCCCCGATTCTTCCACCGTCCGCTGCTAAAGGAGAAAAAAAACTGAATTAGAAAACATTAAAATGGCTCGCTGTGAGTCCAACGTGTTACTTTTCCACGGAAGGTCAGTTCTGTGTGTTGATGTGGTCTGCTATAAATCGACTCTGTTCATTTTCTGCGTGTCCCCCAGAGAGGCCCGGCCTAATAATACAAACTGACATTTGTTACGATTTTGTGGTTTTAGGGGGAGTTACTGGAATGATCTGTTTTGACGAGCAGCGGTGTGGGCAGGTTTGGTACCGACATGCATGCACAGAGACTCACACTGACATAGCAAATACTGT
>VUQH01088753.1:0-11564 GCA_015106775.1 Etroplus canarensis | reverse complement strand
ACATGTTCAGAGGAGGGATAGTGGATATACTGGACAAAGAGGAATACCACAGAGAAGATTCATGGATGTAGTGAAGGAGGACATACAGAAGGTTGGTTTGAGGGAAGATGATGCAAGGGATAGGGTGAGATGGAGGCAGATGATCTGCTGTGGTGACACCCTAACGGGAGCGGCCGAAAGAAGAAGAAGAAGTAGTGACTATTTGGACAGTATCTCCTTTTGACAGTGGTTCAAGGGAAAACAATCGAGTAAATGGTTACTACAGAAAAACATGTTACTTGATTAGGCATGTGTGTGACATTTTTAATAATATTAATGATAATAATAGTTGTTTTTAAATTGAGCCCTTAAATGCATAAATGATCAGTCTGTGCATGTGATCTGGATTTTTTTTAAAGTTGAAGAACATGTTTCATTGATGTTTTTTTCCACATGCAGGCATTTCAAATTTATCTTCAAGTCTCCTCAGTTCAAAAGGGTTACAGTGGTTCACTTGCCATTATTTGCATAGACTTTTAATGAGTAGTTTTTGCAGTTTCCTTTTAATTTAGCTTTGGTTTGAGTTTAACCTTGCTGATCATCAGTTTGAGTTTAACTGATGATCACTGCTTTGGCCCCCCAGGGTCAAGTGATGATTTGAAATCCAGTGTTCCTCAACGGAATTTTCTTGGGCAGCATTTTACTTCTGTTAGATAGTGTTGGCATATAGGAGGTCAGCTTTGAGTTCCAGATTAAAGCTCAGGGAGTTTGCTGACAGTGCCTATTCTTTGCCCTCACCTTGTTCGTATCAGGGGCACAGCCAGTAGGATAGACATGTTTGGTGTGTGTTTGTGTATGTGTGTGGTTTCTCCAGAACTTGAGCTGTCTGGTGTGGGTCAAGCTAAGGGTAAATGTGTGAAAGAGAAAGGAAGGAGGTGAGCCCCTTAAAAAAGGTGAACACAGTCACCCTTGTTGTTACTCTAGAAAAGGTCAAGGTGGGAGTCTCACATACAAGTTAGTCACATACAAAGACTTCTAGTTTAACTTTGGCAAAGTTTATGTGCTAAAAGGTTGCAACATAAGTGCTACAGGATAGAAACTTCATAATTACTGTTCCAAACAAAACCTTCAAAGCAACTACCATGTAACAAAATGCAATCAGGAATTTCTTTGTGGAATAACTGTAAAAATCACAATGAACATTTTTTTGTTTTCATTTAGAGATTGTCTTTTGCATCATGAAAAAACAATGCTTTTCTTATAGCTGTACTGATAAACGATTGTATTATTTGTGATACAGCCTCCGGCAAAAACAAAACCTTCCATTTAGCTCTACAGGTGTAGTCATTTCTGATGGGGCTGAAGGAATACATTATATTTCTTTATTTTTGAATTTCCATCGAAAGTGTTGATATATAAAGACATGTCCGACTTTTTCTGCAAGCACACAAAAAGAAAGAAAAAACTAGGCTGGTTCCTTTGTGCCTTTTTTGAAAAATTAAAACGCATTTACAAGAATGAGCCTTTTCTTTATTAAGAAAAAAAAAAAACACACCCTCAAAGAGATTGTAGTTCAGAATAAATAAAATACAATATGTATTCAGCCCTATGGTTGAGCAGCTTCATATGCTTTATATCTGACCTTTTAATGTATTCATAGAAGGTAACTCCCACCACATACAAATATAGAATCAGCAAACCACAAGTAATTGAATCTTAGTGTTGAAAAAAAAAATAAAAAAGGTTCTTGTCATTGCTCCTGTTGATGTGAGCTTGTCCTCTAGACTGTGGGGATCATCACACAAATACAAAAACACCATGATGCCTTGGCCACAGCCCAGAGTTTCTTACTAAGTGAACCCTGCAGTGTTATTTTCAACCAGCCTAATGTCTCATTGTTTCTCTTTTCCCTCCTCAGTCTGCTGCTCTTTCGTAGTGAGCTTGTCTTGTCTGGACACAAGATATAATGCAACTAGCTTGATTATTGAAAGAATGTTGTGGGCCTAATTGTGTCTGTAGTATCAGCAAGTTGTAGTTGCTCACACATAAGAGAATGAAGCTGTCTGATTTTGTTTTCTGACCACAACAGGCAGAAGATGGAGAATGAACATAAATAAAAGAGGAGAAAAGCCCCTGGTGTGTACAGATAAACACACATTTCTTTGTAGCTTTCACCCAGGTTTCAGAAACACCCGACTTTGGATAGAGTGAGACAGAAAGGAAAAAGAATGAATACGGGAAGAGGTAAAAAGACTGAATTGTAGATGGACGATGAGAGGAAGAGATGAAATACTTGGCCACATGGTCTGGTGGGAAATCCCCCACTGTGTTGGGAGCCCTGCGCCCTGGTGGCTAGATGAAATGTCTTATCTGCCGGCACCAGAACTCTGTCCTTTAAGTAGGGCTAGGGAGAAGTCATTGTCCAGCCAACCAGCATCTCAACTGATCCGTGTTCCCGTTGACCTTTACTGTGACTGCTGTCATACTCACATGCCAAACTTTAGATTGCGTTAAATGTTGAATTTCTTATTTATTTAGTGTAAAATCTGTAAAATCAGGAAATCAAGTTAGAACATGGCTGTCATGCAGCTTCATTTGCACTAATTGCTCTGATTTTGTCTTTATTATTTTTACATATAGAGCATGAGGGTGCTCTAGTAATTTCCATTAGTTACACACAAAGAAGCAGTAATTATATATTATAGATATATAAATTAATTCATGTTTAGTTTTTTGGTTGTAGATTTAGTACATCCCAAGAATGTGAGATTGATACCACAGCCTGCCCTGAACCACTTCAGAATAGTCCATTACTGTAAACTGAAACACAATACTGCAATGCACCCTGTGTAACCTCCACTTGTTTAAAATTTAATCTCACACAAGCTTTGACCACTACAGAAATTATCATTCAATTTGTTGTCAGAGATATAGAGATATAATAATAAACATACCTTTGTGAACATATCACATAGTTATCTGGTGTCTAATTAAAAAATTCTAAAATTAATGAGGACATTACATCCAAGTGTCTCTGTAGTGTAGTGGTTTACACATTCTACTTGCACGTGAAAGATCCCTGGTTCGTACCCTGGTGGAGACATAAGCTCTTTCCACAACGACAGGGTTGCAAGGAGAAGGGCATCCAGTGTAAAATCTATGTCAAATTGTCTATGCTAATTTGTCTGCTGCGGTGTTCCCTTTGAGAAAAAAAGGAACAGCCAACAGTACTTTGGTTCATGCAAGCTTTAAATTTTCATTTTTACCAAATGTCATTTGCTGAGCAGTTTTTCCATTTGAAAATGATCATCTGCCTCTCCTCCCCTCTTTTTCTTATATCTTCCTCTATCTCTGAGAGTGAGGTTATCATGCATGAATATTTGTTTTCACATTCATCAGCTGTACCAGTGGCTAGCAGACAGATTGTGTGCCAAACTGTTGACAAGTAAAAGCTGAATTTGAAATTTCCTGCTGCTTCAAAAAAAAGTAACTCTTTTCATGCTTTTCCCTTCTGTGGTGCTAAATAGCTGCTGAAGTACCATGACTGAAGCTTTACTGATATCTGGGTGCATGAACGCATGACAGGGATGTGTTTAAACAATACAGGTGGGATCATGAGGTGACATTACTTTCTGATTTGTTGAGTGAGTATCTTCGTGCCACCAACTGGAAGGAACTCCAGGCTGTAGCATATGAAAAATAAACTTGCTTAATATTATTATGAATTATACTGCCTATTAAATTTAATTATTCATTAATCAAAGGTGCCAGAATGCAGTTCTCAACCATTCCAACTCACTTTAACCCTTGGTTATGAGTATAGGAAGCCCAGTTTACAAACTGATGATACTGTTTTTAAAAGCAAATGATAAATGGAATACAGTATAATTATGGCTACTGTCCATTTTTCCAAACAGTGAAAGAAGCAGTATTTGGAAATCAGTTAAATTCAGTTTTCTTTATATAGCACCAATTTACAACAAATGTTGCCTAAAGGCACTTTATGGTGTAAGGTAAAAGCCCTACATTATGAAGAAAGCCCCAACAACTGGAAGATCCCTTACGAGAAGCGCTTGGCGAACGTAGGAAGGAAGAACTCCTATTTAACAGGAAGAGACCTCTGGCAGAACCAGGCTCAGGGAGGGGCAGCCATCTGCCTTGACCAGTTGGGAGGGTGAGAGGAAAGTATCATCTTGTAACTGTGTCAAATTCAATGTCAACCAGTGAACCAGTTGTAGGAATTGGTTTCTGTTTGCAGTCTTAGCATTTACATTTGCTTCTCCTAAGATTAAGGTGATTGTTTAAGGGCTTTTCCCAACTTTCCCTTTTATCTATTGCAAATAACATGCATTCATTTTAGGGGTGTAACGGCATGTGTACTCTTCCCTAATCATTTGGATTGAGCATATGACACGTATGAATTTGTTTTTTGTCAGAAACAAAGAAATTATTTCTGTATACTTGTGCATTCTAGATTGTGACCACAAGTTGTCACCAGTGTGCAGTAGACACTGAGGAAAAATACTGAGGCCCCAGTCCTTTGGTTGAGTGACAGTTCCCGTATTTTTTCCAACAAGATGGCCTGGCTGTGTCCTCAGTGTTTTCAGAAAGGGCAAAGGAATTGTTGCTTCCATCTAACTTTAAAAATGGAAGTGGTACTCCTTGCTTTGATGGGTCATTTCAGTTATTTATGAATATGTTGCAGTTTCTGTTGGACTATTATTTATTTTTCATACTAATTAGTATGCAGCATTTGAATGAACTGTTAAATAAGATTTATGGTAAATTAGGTATTTTGAATATTATTTTTTCCTAAATAAATGGAAGAAAGTTAAATCTTTTTTGGTTTCTCTCCTGTGCTAAAAACAAACAAACAAAATGTACCAAACAATGACTCCAGAACCAAGGTTCATACTGTTACACCCCCTAGTGCATGCAGGTCATCATATAATTCAGATCAGTTTAATGATTGTGCTATGAGAGGAAGCAATTGACTTGGACACAAGGAATGGATGAATTTCACGATTGTCCCTTTAAGAAATCATTGGGACATCACTTGCTAATTGCATTTCTTAAACACATAACACTCATCACTTCAGGATATTAGATTGTGCATCTGAATTTTTGGCAGCCCTTAAAGCAGTTTTCATCAGCACCAAAGGAACCCCGACCTCCCTTTCAGGTTTGCTAAGTACTTTTGTTAATTGGGGTTTCAGTTATTCAAGCATGATATGTGTTTATCAAATTGTCAGAAAAACCAGGAAAATGCTTAGATTTTTGTCAGCTAAAATAACTGACTCGTTGCCTTTGAACATAGTGATCAAGCTTACTGCTGTGTATAGTTGCCCCCACCCCAAAATTCCATTTTGAGCCATACACAAAACCCTGTTGTGCATTTGTGCATATGTCTGAGAAAGATAGAGAGGGAAAGCACACTGAATGACAGAAGCATAGCTGGCCTGGAAGCTAGCTATCTCCCAGCACTAACTTCCAGGTGAGACATGGTACTGCTTATATGGTTTTCCAGTAAGCTGACAAAGAAGCTGAATAATGTATCTATCAGTCTGCCTGAGTGTGTTGAGCGCTGGGCACTGAGGAAGCTGCCAGCTTGTTATAAGCTCATTACAGGTGAAGATGACATGTGGAGGTGCAGACGCCTTGGCATTGTCTCCTTGCCCTGCCCTCGATAGAAGGCACTGCACTCAGTCACTCCCCATGGCATACAGAAAGGTAGACAGAGGTGATAGAGGAAGAGAGAATGAGCCTCAATGCTCCCCTAACCCCCCAAAATGAAATTGACAGGCTCACTGAAGTAATTGCTCCCAGCACTATTTTCTTTGGCAGGAAATACTGTTATCGACAAATAGGGGATTCAATAAGCGGCAGGAGATGAGGCTCAAGGCTGTGGTCAAAAGGCTGTGTCTGTCCTCTGCTGTAGAGGTGTTCTATCTCTCTGCCCTGCCCTTTCCCCCTGTACTCTCACTCTCTTTATGTATCTTTTCCTTATTTTTTTTTTATCATCCTCGTACCCCTTGCTTCTTTGACTTTTTATGTCTTACTTTTACATCACAAACTGCACACACGACAATCTCTCCCATCCCTCCATTGCTTCCTTTCTCTACAGTCTCTTTTTGACAGTTTTCTCCTGTTGACCATTTTTGAGAGCCTGACAGGGGGAAAACGGTATTACCCAGTGGTCAGCAGGTAAACCTCCCTCCAGCTCCTCAGATTGTTTCTCTGCTGCCAGTATGGCAGTGTAATGTTGATATTATCCCAAAGGATTGTATTGATTTGGGCTAGGGTCATGAAAAAGCAGTTTATGGTCAGTGTCTTTGGTTTCCAGAGGTCAGAGCCTGTGGTGAAACTAGAGCTCTGGTTTTTCTGGCTATAGCAGTATGCTTGCTGGGAACTATTGAGGGGTAAGAAGATTAATAAAAAGTGGGTAATGCATTTGCCTCTCACTGCCCATCACTTAGGATGTTCAGTCCTAGAAATGCTGTCTCCTAATCAGTGATATTCAAAAATAAAAGAGTAATTCAAGCAGCATTACATTTTTTTCTACTGCAGTTTATAGGATTCTTTCTGCAATGTTTGGATAAAAAATTTATTTTGGTCTCAGTTTACTTGGCTCATAAGTGCAATTATTTACAGTCCCATAAGTGCAAATAATGACAAAGTTTTAACAGTAAAATTCAAAATTTCGCGATCTTTGATATTGACTTTATTCAGATTAGCAAGGGGTCCTCAGGAAAACTGCTGAGTACTCAGGTACTCAACTACAGCACAGGGGTGCAGCAGTTAGTACTGGCACCTCACAGCAGACGGTTCTACGGTTAAATTTTCTCAGTAGCAGGGGCCTTTTTGTTGTATGGTTTGTATGTTGTCGTTGTGCATTTGATTTCTGTGGGTACTCTCTCATCCCCCTGCAGTATGAAGATATGCTAGTTTAGCTGGATTAATTGGTTATTTTCAGTTGTCTGTAAAGGCAGAGTAAAGCACTTAAGCATTAAGGAAAAGGTGCTGTATGAATGTGTGAAAGGGTGACTGTGGCTTAGTGCTTTGAGTCATCAGTAAGACTAGAAAAGCAATCTGTAAATGCCAGTCCATCTCTTCCCATTTTATCAAACTCTACTACAACCAAAATCAAACTTTTGCCAAATGGCAGGTGATTGGTCTTCAGACTTAGATGAAACCCACCACTATGACTTAAATTCATCTCCTCAGCCATTATTTTTCAAGCTTTATTGAGCACAGATCTGACATAACCTCTCCACTGTCTACCCAACCCAGTTGTTTAGGCTTTTGTTGTTATCAAAACTGATCCACTGCAGACAGCTGTGTGTTTTCAAAACCCCAGCCTCTCTATAGAAACAAAAGTTTTGGTGATTTGACTGCTGCGATGGTGCAACAGACCAATCAAACAAATCATATTTCCAGAGGATAAGCAGCACACCAACACACAACACCCAACAATGTTCAGGCTGATAATATAAATGCTGGTTGCTAAAATTTAATGCCTACTTTTTTGGAAGAGATGTAACTCTTACATAGATTAAATACTGGGTTTGCTGGCATGATCAGTGGTTTAAATGGTTAGGTCCCTTGTCTTTGGAAGATCCTTGTCTCTGGGTTATTGGCAGTGTTGGACAATGAATGCTGTAGCTTTAGTCTCCTGAATAGAGAAAGATACCTTCCGAAGGCTTAACAGTTCTACTAAGAGTGTTTTTAATTAGTGAACACTTATATGCAGTGTTATAGTCAAGGCAGTATCTTTAGTAGCCCAGTGGTCCTTTTCTTTTCATACAGTCTAGATCAAGAAGTTTACAATATTAATATTCTTATATGATCAGCTGTTACACATTCAAAATAGTGCATTCACCATTGGGCATTCAGGAGGAAAAGAGGAAGACCACAGAGAAGATTCATGGATGTAGTGAAGGAGGACATGCAGAGGGTTGGTGTGAGGGAAGAGGATGCAAGGGATAGGGTGAGATGGAGGCAGATGATCCACTGTGGCAACCCCTAACGGGAGCAGCCAAAAGAAGAAGAAGAAGATATTTATCATGCCCACATGGCATCCACACCTGTAATTACTTATGTTAACTTATACATACATTAACATAGGTTTAAAAAAGTAAGTAGTTATAAGAGTAAAAGTAGACCCCGCTGCACCCAAATAATTTTTTTATCTTGTCTGGAATAACAGATTCATATCATGATATTACTTCAGAATGCCTTTTGTCCTTTTAAGACATCTTTGTCAGCAACACATTGAGAGATACCTTTTGGCTTCATAACTTTTTTAGTGAAACAATGAAAAATTATTAGGTTGTGATTGAAAATGTTAATTACTTGAACTCTGTGCATATCAAATTTAATAAAGTAGAGTTGTTATAATTATAAGTCTAAGAACACACACACACAGTTATAGAGTTAAAGGTCCACTGAGTCAGACATAAATGACTTGATTTTTTTTCTTTGAAAACTGATTTCAAGAATCTGTTTTCAAACATTAAGCACTATCACTCAAGGATTAAAAACACATTCATTATTTGAACTTGCTTAACTACCAGAAAAGTGTATGTCATGATTATAACTTTTATAAAGACAGTTTGACGTCAATGTAAGAGTGAAACCTTGAAACGTATTTCTTGCAAACTCACATTTCACCTTGCTATGTGTTTGGAGTATCTGTCTCTCTTCTCCAACAAATTAACATTTGCCATTTATATATCTCTGGTTTTATTAATTTCATGTTAATTTTCCACACACTCAGATGTGGCATTTCTCTAGCTGGAATGTGAAATTTCAGAATATTGAAGCAAAGAACCCTGTGGTTGATAATGGCTGAAAAATCTCAATATTCAGAACAAGGATTCCTATTTCTCCTTTGGTCTAATAACTATCTTCAGTCACGCAAAGGCTAAGCCATTTAATCCTCCACATTAACCCAACAGTGCTTGAGACTAAGATGAATACTATTGTGTCAAAAAAGATGTAGTTAAATAATTTAATTCAGAATTAAACTTTAGTTTTTAAAAAAAAAAACTGAAGACAATTATGTGACAGTATTCTCCCAGGTTTCATTTCTTTGAGCTCTTTTACAAGCAGGAATCACAGCATGAGAGCAGATTGTCTTTCAAGCAAAGGCAGAGAATAATAGCAGAAAAAAAGAATGGTTCATGCATTTTAACATAAAAATTGTGGAATTTATATCAACTTCTTGAATGGGATTTTTAGAGTCATCAGTAATACTCATACAGATGAAACATAAGGTACCATGTGTAATTACATTTCTGCTGGATAATTAAATATAATTTATTTTGGCAGGAATCACTCTTGCTGTTTATTAACTAGGATTTTACATTTTCCGTAATCAAATACGTACGATATATTCTGTGTCATTATTCAGCCAGTCAGTCTGTGAGCTCAGTTTACACTGTGCACAGAATCAGTGGCAGCTTGCTGTTCTTAGACTGCCTCTGGTTTTTCCAAAAATAAATAAATAAATAAATAAATGGTTCTTTCATGTTGACTGTGCTTTGCAGGAGAGCAGCAAGCCTCTCTTTTCTCTAGATAAATGAGCTAGCTTATTACTTCCCAAACTGGCTATTAGCACAGCTCACTTTGTGGGGAACCAGCAGTCCTGGGATGAACACAGTGGTGATGATTTTGCCTTGGAGTCTGGTTTAGGCATATGTGATGCTGTTTCTGCAGTGTGATTTCATTTGTTTTGTATCGTACCTTGACTCACTTCCCCCAACAGTAATGTAGGTCATATTAACAATAGAATCTGGAAATTACTAAATTAGCCCAAATTTGTTCATGGAGCTTGTACTAAAAGTAGAGACTTTGTTGTGAAATTCTTCACAACATGCTTTTCCATTTGTAGTACCCTTTTTCTGTTGACTAATGTAGTGCTTTCAAATTGGATCAGCAGCAGACTTATTCAGGTAGTAACTGAAGAATCAAGCCATTTCTCAATGTATAGTACAATGTTAACTTCATTGTGTGCTTAGCGAGTGAATGTAAAGTGAGTGTCAGTGTGTATCAGTGTTGTGCTGAAAGTGTGTGTATTGCCGCCAGTAGATGCCAATAAGTCTCATTGTGTAAGCATCAGTGTAGCAACGTATCCCTGTGGAGATTAAACACAAGAATCCATTTACTTCAAGCAGAAGCTGCGACAGATAGCATGTGCAGCCTGTTTTTGGCTCACTGTCAGTACAGTCCATCATTAGAGCCTTGGCTGATTGAGAAAAAGAAAGTAGCTCAGGCATTTTTTCCTTCTTCTACAACAGACACGTTCTGGACAGTTTTTATGACTAAAATAACCATATAATAAAAAAGATGAATACAAATTTTATAGCGAAGAAAACATTGACAAACTCATACTACTTAGTCAAAGGTCCCTTTTTTAATTTTAGTTTCAACAGTTGGGTTTGATTTAATAGAAAACGTTTAAGTGTTTCTTATGAGTTTGTTGACCTGGACTTGTTCATTCACCTCTTTGTGCATTTTGGGATATTTTTTTTGTGGTTCACCCTTTTTGGGTTTCAGTCACCTTGCTTTAAATACTGAGGTTATAGTAATCTCTAATAACTATCCCACTCATGTTTTGTTTGCAGGGTGGACTGAGGAACAGCAAGCATGAGTGTACACTTTCTTCCCAAGAGTATGTCCATGAACTGCGTTCTGGTATCACAGAGGAAAAGCTGCTCAATTGCCTGGAATCCCTCCGAGTGTCTCTCACTAGTAACCCTGTCAGGTTAGTAACTAATGTATCTGTAACAAACTGCAAACTGTGTCTTGTAGTTTTGGAATGATAACTGAAAATACCACAACTTTTTGAAAGGGCTCTTATTATAAGAGAAACACATTTCTGCTGTGTTTTCACTGTTCCTGTAGTTATAGGCATAACAGCCCCCACACATTGTGCAATTTATCTGCAGTTTTGCCTGTAGTCATTAATATACACAGACATATATATCATTTAAGTTAGACTAAGATGAAGCACAATTTCAGTTTTTAAACAAACTTAGTGAATATTGCAACTAACCAAATGAACTTGTGGTCACTGGAAGTGTGTCAGTCTATACTTTTCAGAGAGCAATTAGACTGTAACATGATGAAACAGTTTAAGAACAAGTCATTCTCTTGTGTTTTTTTTTTTTTACATTTTCTCCGCATGTTCTGTGATTCCCCTTCTGTGTCTCGCTCAGTTCACTTATATCTCTTGATTTAATTCCGGTTTTATTTCGATAGATGTTTTCCTTACTGCATTTTCCCACACTGACTGGCTTCCGCTGTTAACCTTTTCCCAGTGTCTTCTTTTGTACATTTATAAACCAGCGTTTTCCCCTGTTAGTTGTTCATATGTGTTGGTCAGTTTTTTTGGGACATGATTCATGTTGCTTATGTTGCACGTTTAGCATTCCTATTTTTCACCTTGTGTTTATTTTTTATTAAAGTAATAGACTTTGTTTCCATCCTCTACCAGCTCTCAGTGTGTTGGTTTGCTCTTTTTGCATCAGCTATGTTTTTGTTCTTCAAAAATGCGTTCCATGTCTTTCATATCAGTCCTCTTT
>VUQH01088752.1:0-11194 GCA_015106775.1 Etroplus canarensis | reverse complement strand
CTCTCTCTCTCTCGCACGCACACACACACACACACACACACACACACACACACACACACACACACACACACCCACACACACACACACACACACACATAGAAACAGGTAGAGGGGCAATTACTGAAAAGGCTTTAAATATTTATTTCTCTCTTAAACGTATAAACCATATAACCTCATTTCTTTTTCCCCTCCCTGTGCAGCATCATATCTTGGAGAAGAAGACAAGATAGCCAATTAAATCAATCTTCACACCTTGTGTATATGCTATGCAAATATTCCTGCAGCTGAGGGAAGGAAATGGGTGACAAATTCTGGCTCTCAGCTTTCTCTCTCTCTCTCTCCTCTACCTACAGTAAAAAGGTGCTTAGATGGAAAGAGGATTACAGCTTTCCTACCCACCTGAGACGCCTGTTGGGGGCTTTATTGTGTTTGCGCGTGAAAAGCCCTTTTACTAAAGTGCTGACGAGCCATGGCGAAATGCCGAGACAGAGTGAGAGAGATGCAAATTGTGCTGTTGGTGAGTGCATCCTGATTGTATTTAGATAATGCTTAACACAGCAGCTGTTCATTTACGTCTGCACGTGTGTGCAATGAAGTGCACGTACGGATGCACGAAGGCAAGAGTCGGGGGGTGTGCGCTCGCCAAAATATAATGCATTTTCTTATAAGAGGTTTGTATTTGTTCATATATGGGTGGTGCATTTGTTGAAATTTCCTGCTGCCTTAAAAGCTCTCTGCTACCACCGTCTATCCCCAGGTCCCAGGCTATGCATTTTTAGAACCCCCATTCATATTTAGTCATCTTTTAAGAACATCTTACACACGTGTCTCCCTTCACACAGGGTGTGTTAGCTGCCGAATTAAGATTTTACCTCATTTGTTTGAGCAAGACATTTGGACTCTGCAGGCCTGGATCCCCATTCGCTGATTTGTATCCCAAAAGAACTTGAAAGGCATAGATGTCTGTTCATCTCTGTATGAACATCCAGTGGTGCCAAAAATGCCATTCATAGAGGGGCCACTTGAGGCTGGTTTCAAAAGTGAGTCAGTCCCTAAAGGCTCCAATGTTAAAATGTCCAGCTAAAAAGCAATATTCATAGCCATGTGTTGGGTCATCTTCATCTTTTGACTGCTCCCTTTGGGGGGTCGCCACAGGGGGTCGTCTGCCTCCATCTCACCCTTCTTCCGTCACACCAAACCTTTTCATGTACTCCTTCACTACAGTACATCCATGACCCTTCTCTGTGGTCTTTCTCTTTTCTTCCTGCCTAGCAGCTCCATTTTCAACATCCCTTGTCTAATATTCCACTATCCATCCTCTACACATGACCAAACCATCTCAATCTTGCATCTCTGACTTTGTCTCCAAAATGCTCAACCTGAGCTGACCCTCTGATGTGCTCATTTCTAATCCTGTCCATCATAGTTTATATCATTTATCTTCATTTCTTCCACCTCCAGTTCCACCTTAAGCCTTTTGTTCAGTGTCACGTCTCCAAACCTTAGCCTTCACTCTCCACCCACTCCACCCTGCCTACACTCTCTTCTTCACCTCTCTTGTGCACTGTCTGTTACTTTGAATGGTTGAGCTCAGGTATTTAAGCTCATCCACCTTACCTCACCTTAATATTTAGTATTCGGGGGAACTGCCACTTTCACAAGTGATACCGATCACTGTCTGATAGGCTATCAAGAGAGCATGACAGGTAGTGAATCCTTAACTGACTAATCGGCATGCATTAGAAGAAAACTAGTATTTTTCTGGGCAAAACTAGCTTCCCTTTAAGAAAATGTGCAGTAAAGGGCACAAGCATACCGATGCAGTTTACTAACCAAGACTAATTGCTAATAACTCAGCATTTTACCCTCTTGATCTGATGTTGTCACTTTTTTCTCCCAAATATCAACAAAACACCAACACTGAGGTTTCAAAATTTGACAGCTCTGAGGCTATGCCCATTGTTTATGAACAATCTATCATCAGGACATGCCATGAAAGAAGCTTTTCAGGGTAGAAAACAGTGGTTTTATTGTTCAGCACACAGGCAATGTCTAGTAACTATTCTCTCCTCATATCTGGATGCCAACTCTGTACCTAAAAAGTTTACTTGGATGTAGAAGTTTAGACCAATTCAAGGTTTTTTGCACTTCTTGCCATAAAAGCCCTGGCTGCCTGGTATTTCTGATAGAATCCTGATGAGCCAGCTGACTCACTGGGCATAAAATCAGGTGTTTAGAAAACCTTTTTTTTTTCCCTCTCCTTTGTTTGCTGTTTGGTCAAGGTTGCCGCCTGCTGTGCTGGATGCTAGGCCAATCATCTGCCTTTAAACGCCTGCACTGGTGTGTATCCAGATGATGAAAAGAGGATGAGAGCTGCTTTCAGAAACACATTGTGCATTTGGCTGTTGTTTCCACAGTACTGACATTTCCATCATGTCTCATTTATTATTTGGAGAATTTTTGCTTGGCCTGTGAAGTATTTATTAATTACAGGTTTGGGTCCTTTCCAGAGCACAATAAATCATAATTATATTTCCTGATAACCACTCAGCCTTCATTTCGTTCTGAGTATGGCTAGGTGGGCTTAACTTAAAAGGGTTCTTTAATGATTTTTTTTTTAACATGTCAAAGTCAATTCACAGTTGGGGGTCATAAGAGATACTCCATTTCCTGTTTAAACTAGAAAAGCACTGGCATGAGCACCGACAATCTGAGAAAGTCTGTGAAGGATGCACAGTTTTAATTACGTCTCAAATCATGGTTTCATATCACGTACTTCTCATTTTAGACTTGCTATTTTGCATTTGAAGTTTGAGTTCACACTACGAGTATGTTGGTGCAAGTACTAATAACAGTCAAAAAACTGAAATGTGGAAAGTTGTTTCAGACCCATTCTACCTCCAACTCAAACGCCATAGAGTCCCCCATGATACCATTACATGTGAAAACAATAGTACAACAAAATTTTATCCCATAATTTCTTGACCATGGAAAAGCTGCCTCTAGCACTTGTTAGTTTATTGATGTTATTATTAGTTTGAAAGTTAATCAAGAAAAACACATTTTCAGCAATGGATTAAATTAATGAAAATACACAAATTATGCTGTTACTCTACTAAATCTCTAGTATTTCAGCGATAATCTGATGTCTTTTACTAACTCACAGTAACAACTTTTCACGTATTTTAACATCATGAATCATAAGAATTATGCAAACATTCCAGCTATTATTCATCGAGCTTGAACCAATTTTCTTGATATTGCAACTAGCCCCCACTGAAGGGGAAAAAGTCATTTAAAAAAATTCCCGGGTTCAGGTTGTTTTGGTTTGTTACATGTACTCCATCGAAAAAGTTATTTAAAATCTGGTTATAACTTGAATTATATTGCACTCGGACAAAAAAACAGACACACAAACCATCACTTGGGAGAACATAACCTTCTTATTCCCTTTTGATTCTAAAATAGATGTAGTTCAGACACTGGCACAGCCACCACAGATAGCTCATGCTTATTAGCTGTTTAAAGAATTGCAACGCAATGTACTCCCTTCATGTCGCCTGTTTTCAAATGATGACTAAAACAGATGTTTGATGCTATGTTAAACTGGCACAGAAACGTACATGTTGATAGAGGGAGGGAAAAAAGCAGCAAGTTGTGGAGGTTATTGCTGTTAGGTGGCTGCTGCTTGTTTGATACTTGAAATCAAAATGGAAAATGATGTCAAGTGGCTCACAGCACATGGTATTATTTATTTATTTATTTTACAGTGTTCAGTTTCTACACCTTTTATTGAACACATAATGAAAAATTCCAGCACAGCTTATAAATGTAAGTTCATTTTGCCCTCCACCCTCAATAAAACCAGCAGTCTAGAGCGGGAGTTATCATACACTTCTCATCCTCAAAGGTCGCCATCCTGTGGCTACGTAAGAGAAAAGGCAGGGGCCACAAAAGGCGAAAACATTGCCACCACGGATAGCAAGGTCAATAAATACCTACCTAACAGTAGCAGATTTGTTTTTTTTTAACAATGACATTACATGTGTTAATGCATTGTTTGCTCTGTTTATGGCACATAACTTTAGCAATATATTTAATCAGTAAATGTGTACATGTTGGTAAAGTTAAAAAAAATATGGCAGCTAGCCGCATAATCAAAAGCAGTGGTTTACATTTTACTACATGCACTAACTTATTCACTTTGAGACAGCACCTTTTGAAATCACACACTACACAAGTAAATATATAGTATATATATATATATATATATATATATATATATATATTAATATTATATTATATATATTAATTCACAATTAATGTCGCCTCAATGAGCTTTATGCTGTAAGGTAAAGATTCCAACTAGCAGATGATCCCCTATGAGCAAGCACTTGGTGACTGTGGGAAGGAAGATCTCCCTTTTAACAGGACAACAGTTCCAGCAGAAGCAGGCTCAGGGATAACTAAAGTCCCACGTACAGTATGTTGTGAATTACTAAAATTTTGATAGTGTTTCTTGAACAGTTTGTCACGTTTTGTATCTTTATTGTAACCACTCCATAATAGTTTGCAAGGAGTCTTAAAGACATCATAACCATTTTTTATTTGTTTAAAACTGTGCTGAATTTTTACAAATTTCATGTCGCACTGATTCATATTTAGATTGTATAAATGGGACTTCAGCTTTAGCACTCCATCCTCTCATCCAAATATGGTAACTTCTAGCTTAAAAAACCAGTGTGGTGGAAGTCAAAACATTATACTGAGGCTTCTAAATTAAGCATCCAAAACCAATGAATTACATCCATCTTTTATATACGGTCTATGGTGGGGAAAGACAGGAGGAGCAGAGATTAGTGAATGAATGACACTACGGCAAACTGTGACATGTTAACAATTGTTCAAAGCAGCAACACTTGAGGATGGGTTGAAAAGCTAGTTAACCCTTGTGTTTACAGAAAGTCTAAGAAAGAAGTTTCGTTTTTCACATGCGCATCCCTGACCTGTCCCTGCAGTGAAGTGTGAATGATGGATTTCCAGTTTCAGAGAGTTGTGATATCACAAAAAACATAAGGAGGGCTCTTGCAGTAATTCAGGGTAACCAGGCCAGTCTGTAATTGAAGGAACTGTTTCATAAGGTCTTCTTTTAATAGATACATGAGCAAGTGTTCCATCTAGAGTCACTTTGATGTGGTTTTTAATCAGTGTTGTAAAAGCGCAGTTAGTGAATGATTCAGCCAGGGGAGAGTAGAGGGACCTGGATGTTCAAACAAATTAACACAAAGGCACAACTTTGCATAATGTGCAAATGCAGAGAGATGTACTTTCACATGCACACACAGGTACACACGTACGCGCTCCCATTCACTAATACAAATCTGACCTATGAGTCATTCTGGCTCTACTTCCAGACGCCCTCCCTTTCTGCCTCCCTCCCTTCCTAACCCGCTGGATGTCACAGATGGATGCAGCAGACAGCCGCAGTCTTAATGCTGCTTCCTGTCTCTCTCTGGGCACTTAGCAACCGCTCGGCTAAGGGCGAATTTAACCAGCAATTAAAGGAGAAATTCGTCATCGCTCACCATCATGAAGAAAGAGCAGGACTGGATAAAACAATACATAAGCTTGAACAGAACCAGTGAATGTGAAACTAGGCTAATCATATTTTCAGGTTTGAATGAAAGACTGATGTGTGAAATCACCTGAAAAACTATTCAGTCTGAATTAAAATCATTCTGTTGTCCAAGTGACATGGGCTTTATGGGAATTTGAAATTGACCAGCCTATTTCCTGAGCTGAGTCTGTGGTTAAGTTATTGCTGACTGCAAGTGTATCTCTGGGCTCAACATAAATACTTCAGGTTGGCGTGGTCCTTTATCAAAGATTAAATTTAATTCAATTACATTAAATAATTTTAACGGCCCATTTGGACCACAGTGGATTGTGAAGCATATCCAGCATGCAAACTGTAACCAAACTTTCCCTGATACAGTCATGGCATGTATTTCTCATGGATTTATTAGTAAAAGCTTGTCTCCCTACGCTGAACCAGTCAAAGCCTGATATCGCTGAACATAACTTTATCAGCAGCAACTTTGCATGGCATAGCTAGGATTCAAGTGCGGTCAGGTTGTCCAAATTTGTAATTAATGAATTTCAATGGGAAGTATATTTCATGTCAGGAGCATTTATTTACTTTGGCCCAGAGAAAGCAGGGAGGTGTCACCAAGCAAGAAAACAACGAAAAATCATTTTATTTTAACCCAAACCATAATTCTTTTCTAAACCGAACCCACTGCCTAACCCTAAACAAGCGTCCACACAGGAATCCATTCACTTGTCGCCCACCACTTTGTAGCTGAAGATCTGTTCACTAGTGGACCTTCCAGGTAACCCTCTAATGTTTTTATCACCCTGTCGTATATCAATCAATAGTGCCCTTTGTTCACATTGGTAGTTGCTTCAACTGCTCACCTCAAAGATGAGAAAAGTTTACCTCAGGACCCCGCCCACTTTGCATTGCCAGTTATTTTGCCTGTAGACACTTGAAGTCACCAAATATCAATGACTTTATACATGTTCAGTATGCTGCTGCAAGTAATTTCCTGTGTAGATGCCCGCTAACCAAGATGTTTTTCATGCCTACAGTTAATCACTTGACGTATTTTTGATTAATAATGTGTTAAAATTATGTGTGAAAATATGTGACATGAATGAATTGAATTTGTTCTCTTGGGTCTCTGGAATGTGCTGCAAAATGATTCACTCCACTTCCACCAACCCCTCCAACTTCCCAATATGGACTTTTTCCCTTTTAAAAGTAGAAAATATTCATTTTGTCTACATGGACATGAATGAGATCAGACTGATGAAAAGTTCAGTTAATAAGCAGAAAAAACTTTAAAAATCATGTCTGGGAACACAAATCAGTAGATTAAAGGTTGTGACTATTTCACAGCTCCGTTGGATTGCAAGTATAAGTGGGCATACATAGTGCCCTTGGGGTCTCAGTCATGTCCACGCTTCCTTGCTCCACCATCGGAGGAGATGTTCTCACTTTTGGCCGGTTTTGTTAAAAAAGTAATTTGGGAAAGTACTTTTTTTTCTGTTTCTCTGCAGCGTCAGTTCAATTTAATTGTATATATTGCCAATTCACAACAAAAGGCACTTAACACTGTAAGACAATGACCCTACGGTATTAGAGAGAAAACCCCAAGCACTTGGTGACTGTGGGAAAGAAGAACCTAACCTAACATACATGTGATATCCAAATTCCTCTCCTATTACAGAAAACATATTTGAGATCTTTGCACTATATAATCACATTCTTAGTCTTTTGTGAAACAAATTCAAAGAAAGTTAAATTTCTCCAACCCTCAAAAGTTTTAGACTGCTATGTCATGTGTGTCCTTTTTCCTGCAAGCAGGCCACGAAGTAAAGCTAAGTAGCAGTTATGGCTCAGCTGATACCCTTTTACACATCAGGTTGGCAAATTCAGAGAGGACATGCTATTTAAGCTGCTTTGCCTCCCCACAGTTACTGCACACCTGCAAGCTTGCAATTCACCTCCACCCTAACTCCTCCCTTTTCCTGCTGTTTCTGATTTTATCCGCATCTTATCTGTAGTCACTGATGTGTTTATGTACTGGGATCTTACTATTGTTCTATCTGCTCTTTGTACGTGCATGGAAGGACGGGGAGGTCTCAGAACAGAACCATGTCACCAACTATAAATGGAGATGACAATCTTCTTTGACAATAGTAGACCTGACTTTACTAAGGTTAGGTCAGGTAATTGTTGTAAGGCACTAACATGATTTTTTTTTTCTTGCCATCTTAAAAGCAAATGATTGAAGAATTTATCAAACAAAAGTTAAACCTGATTAATAATAACTGTGTTGTGATTATTGAATTTAGGAAAGTCACCTAACAAAAAACGGTCAGTTAAGACATGCCATAGCCTTCAACAGTTCTAAAGTTAATTTTGCTGTACTGGAAACATGCTTCTCTCAAATCTTCTCATCAGTGGATCCATGAAGTTCTTTGCAATGTAAAGCTTGAAAAACTGGGGGTGGGGGGTTTCTCTTAGAGAGTCTTTAAGGAACCACGGTCAAATATGAAGAGCCATTTTCTCATACCATGAAGATATGGGAAAGAGGTGTTGAAGCTAGGTGAAGAAGAGAGGTGAAGATCAGCGAGCAGCAGTATGGTTTCATTTAAAGAAAGAGTACAACAGATGCAATGTTTGCTTTGAGTGTCATGGTCCTGTGTTTTTTGTAATCTAGTCCTGTATATTTTGAGTTTCTGTTCCAGTTCTATTTAGTCTCTAGGCCCTTTTTGTGCTTTTGCATTGTGGATTCCGATTTCTGCTGCCTTTTCAATAACCGCCCTAGTTTTGTCATTTGGATATTCAGGTCCTTGCCTTTAGACCAGCAGACACAAGGAGGGTGGACCCTCCTTGTGTCTGCTGGTCTCTCTGTATTGGTTAATGTTAATCGTTGAGTCCTCGTATTTACGTTATTTGTGCTGTCTCTGCTGTGATCCTCGGTTCAGTATTTGCTGTTCTGTTCATGACTTTCTTTAGCTCTCATTCCCAGTCTGTCTTATTCTCAGTTTATGTTAAGCTTCAGTTCTAGCCCCGCTTATGTTAGTGTGTTAATTATCTATGTCTCTTGTGTTATCTTCTTGTGCTCTATTCATATGTCAGGTTCAGTCTTGTGTCTTCATTCCCTGTCAATATGTTTTTCATTTCCTGTTTTACCTCGTAACCTGTCTGGTCTTGTGTATTGTGTTCAGTTTTACTTCCTGCCCTTGATTGGTGCCACCTGTGTACCTCTCCCTCCTGTTTCTTGTTTGCTCATTTGTCTGTGTCTATTTATGCCCTAACTCTCTTCTGTTCTGTGTTGCGTTGTTAATGTTAGTCCGATGTTGGCTCCTGGCTTGTGTGTGAGGTTTTGTTCCTGAGCCTGGATTATACATTTGGACTTTGTACCCCTGTGTGTGCTTGGCTTAATAAAGTCCTTTTGAGTTTATCAGTCTGCCTCTGAGTCCTGCATTTGGGTACTCTCCTCACTCTCACAGGGGAAACATGACACTGAGGGGGTTGAAGGAGAAGTATAGAAAAGGTCAGAAGTTGCACTGTGTCTTTGTTGATCTAAAGAAAGGATATGATAGGTGCCAAGAGAGGAACTGTGGTAATGAGTGAGAAAGTCAGGAGCAATTTAACAATTTCTGCCCTGGGACTAATAAAGGATTCAGACTGATCATTTGAGGAAATCAGGAGTGGTAGAGGTGAAGATGGTGCAGGACCTGTATGACAGTGGTGAGGTGTAAAGCTGGAGTGACAGATGGGTTCAAGGTGGGGGTGGGATTACATCATGGACCAACTCTGATCCCCTTCTTAGTTGCAGTGGTAATGGACAGGCTGACAGATGAGGTGAGGCAGTGAACAATGATGTTTGGAGATGACACTGATATGTAATGAGAGCAGGAAGCAAGTGGTGGAGAGCCTGGAGAGGTGGAGGTATGCACTGGAGAGAAGAGGAATAAAAATCAGTGGAAGCAAGACTGTGTACATGTGTGAATGAGAGGGAGGTGGATGGAATGGTGAAGATGCAAGCAGGAGAGTTAGAGAAGGTGGATGAGTTTAAATATCAGGGATCAACCATCCAAAGCAATGGACAGTTCAAAAGAGCAGTGAAAAAAAGAACGCAGACAGGGTGGATACAAGTCTCAGTGATGCTTTGTGACAGAAGGATAGCAGCAAGAATCAACAGGAAGGTTTACAAGACGGTAGTGTATGGTTTAGACACAGTGGCACTGACAAAGAAAAGGAAGATGAACATCACATTATATCTAGATATTATGTTTTGTGTTTCTGCTTTAAATTTTTCTTCATTTTAAAACTGCCATCATAAACAAATGCTTTGAAATGCAAGTACCAGTACAGAACATGACTGGAAATACCTGGATGCCTGTGCTGCTGTCAGTGAATGTTAAACATCAGTTTATAGGCTGAAACACATGCCACAGCATAGACAAGCATGAAAAGGGCAGAGTTAATTTTTTTTTTCAAGTCAAATCAGTCCCAGCGTAGCATCCTGACACCTCCTAATTACAAATGTTGTCACACATCAAGTGTTTTAAGCATCATGTAGACGCAGCTGTTACGCCCATAAGCCAGTAGAGAGCAGCTTTTCAGACTCTGAGCTCTAAACTGTGTTACGCCGTGTGTGAAAATAATGTGTTCTGACGGCCTATGGGCCCTAACCAGGTCTGTAGGGAAGACTAACAATGGCAAACCACAGAGTGATAGTAAGAAAATTCCCCCCCACCCATAAGAATTAACACAAATTTTTTTTTCAAGATTTTATAAGATTTTAATGCAATTTATATACAGAAATAGAGAACAAGTGGTCCCATGTATTGAGCAAGCTTGATATGGTGCCTTGCTATTCAAGCAATTTCCCCTCTGGGATTAATAAAGTATTCTGGTTCTGATTCTGATGATGCTGCCAATTTTTCCCAGTGGTCACTTGTGGTATTGCAAAACACTCACAAAGAAATTCCCTAAAGCCTGAAAAAAACATTTTCCTGTCAGCCACCACTATAAAAGAGCATCTGTAAAGATGTTCAGAGCCTGACACCTCAAACTTCAATAAGGTTAGGGACAAATGGGGAAACTCTACTGTGAGCATCGTGCCTGAAATCACACATGATGCACTGTATTCTCAGTGCATTCACAGTTACCGTACCTTTGGCTGCTCCCTTGTATTCTCCCCAAGGGGTCGCCACAGCAGATTAATCCACACCAGATGCCCTTCCTTACACAACCCTCCACAACACAGTGGAAAGAGGGGCTTGTGTCCCCACCTGGAAATGAACCTTTCATATTTTCAGGGGCATTGTGGCTGCTTTGAAAATGAAAATACAAGATCTAGTTGTGTTTCAGATACATGGGCCAGACGTGGCCATCAAAGAGACTGGGGGAATCTGGTACCATGTAGTTCCTCCAGTACCTCCTCTTTTTGCATTCCTTGTATGGGATGGACATAAAGTAGCGCCAATTGAGCCTGTAGATCAAAGGCAGTAGGTGTAGGTGTAAAGCAAAAAGCCTTCCAAAATAAGGATGTGAGTCTCCTCCTCCTTGTGGTCAGACTTCAGGGAGATCTCAGAATCCGAGGTGTTATTA
>VUQH01088750.1:5980-21978 GCA_015106775.1 Etroplus canarensis | reverse complement strand
GTTGCTATCCTTCTGTCACAAAGCAGCCCTGACCCACTCCACCCTGCCTGCACTCTCTTCTTCACCTCTCTTGTGCTCTGTCCGTTGCTTTGGATGGTTGATCCCTAGTATTTAAACTCATCCACCTTCACCATCTCTACTCCTTGCATCTTCACCATTCCACCTGCCGCCCTCTCATTCACACACATGTACTCTGTCTTGTTTCTACTGACTTTCATTCCTCTTCTCTCCAGTGCATACCTCCACCTCTCCAAGCTCTCTTCCACCTCCTCCCTACTCTCACTACAAATCACAATGTCGTCTGCGATTGTCATAGTTCACGGAGACTCCTGCCTGACCTCATCTATCAATCTGTCCATCACCATTGCAAACAAGAGGGGCTCAGAGCTGATCCCTGATGTAATCCCACCTTTCTGCAGTTCTGATAGTTGGCTCACTTTCCTCCGTGCTGGTTTGGTCTTTGTTTCCAGCCTTCTTTTCCATGGAGGATATCACTACTTGTGACTGGTGTTCATCTTGTAGCCAAACTTCTCAAGGATCACTGCTGCTGTGGTATATATCAGCTGGTTGGTTGTAGTGATGGGGGTAGTAGGAATTGTCCGTAATGCTGCATTCACATCTTCTAGCAGACTTTCAGACTGTACTTCACGTAGTCTTGGTAATTGTGTTCGGGGGGCCCAAGTTTCTAATGTAGCCATAATCCTCTCTTTCAGGTCAGCTGCTCTTGCATTCAGTCAGTGTGTGAAGTGTTTGTCTTTGATCCGTTGTGGCTCAGGAGACAGAAGGTTGGTGGTTTAATCCCTGGCTACTCCAGCCTACATGACAGAATGTCTTTGGGCAAGACACTGAATCCCAAATTGCTCCTGATGGTGAATTCGTGTGTGATAAAAAAGTAGGCTTGTGGTAATCAGTTATTATAAAAGCGTTGTATAAGTACCAATCTTCTGACAGACCATGCAAAATGTTGGACTGTTGAGCAATTTCCTAGGACTCTGACAGGAGAATAACAAACCCAGCTGCTTCTATAGTAGAACATGTAGCACACTCACAAAAGAGAAAGACAGAGAGGATGAGTACACCTGTGTTAACAGTACTAATGTCATATGCATGACATATGGAAGCATCATTTTGAACAGGGATATCTGGAGTGACCTGAGAGTGTTAGAAAAAATGAGTGCAAATCAAAGGGGGTGACAGGTGGTTACATTAAAAGTGAGTGAAAACAGGAGAAAGAGAGAGTAAGGGAGTGTTGGTGTTGGAGAGGAAGATTTTTTTATATTCCTCTGTGTGGGCCTTTAGTCTCTTTTATATCCCTTTAGCCTGACTGCATATAAACCCATGATGACTTGCTGAGAGCCCCACAGGCACAGACATAATTAGATTAGGGTTAAGCATTCAATTGTGATAGTTAAGGTGAAGGAAAGGGGTAGGAAATGATTTTTGAATGTGTCTTAGGGCTCAGGCTACAGGATATACGATAGAGAGAAAAAGAACCTCATGTGTGTCTGCGTCAGAGATGTTAGAGGTTTTTATATTTCATTTTTTAGCTCATTTTGAGTTTGTTTTAGTTTCATATTAGTTTTAGTTTATCTTCTGTTTAAAATATCACCAACCTGAGATAGACTAAAACTGAAGACATTGCCTGTATCTTTTTTTTTAGTCTTCTAAGCACAAAATATCATTTCATTTAGTTTTATCATGTTAACCTCTCTCTCTCCTCTCTGTGTGTGTGTGTTGTGTAATGAAGCAGTACCTACTTTCTTTATCCATTTCATCTGTTTTCCCCGGTGCTGACCCATCTTGCACATGATTATAGTCAGCAGTGCTCCAGCGGCCTCATTCATCAACTCTTTGTAAGCATTATTTTGTACATAACAACATCCATGCTAAGAATGTGATTTATCAGTATTATGTTCTGTGTGAAGGTGTGTGTAAATTTAGCAACGCTCTTGACCATGTCTTTGCTATGTTCCTCACAGATTCAGTCAGATGTGCCTAATATTTAAGGACACATGAATGTCATAAATTAGTAATGATTAAGGCTCATTAAAGTGAGGTAACATCATGAAAGGCACACCTACAGATTTATAGAAATGATTCAGATGAAGGCTAAGCTTCCTCACTGATGGATTTATCAAATGCAGCTCTGTTCAGGGAGAGAGCATCATGAAGCACTGCAGAGACCTTCCTGTGTTGAGTGGTCAGTGACTGATCAGTACTTGAGCTGTGCCTGCAAATTGCTCTCATTTTTAAGAGGTCAGCAGAGCACACAAAGGCCCTCTCAGTGCTCACAGACTTTTTGCACGGCAGACTTTTTTTCCACTGCAGATGCTGCTGCTGTTTTGTTACCTTAGACCCAAATCATGTCATTTTTAGTGTTTGATTGTTTTCTGGAAAATGTGCCAAATAAAACCTTCTTTGCGAAAGAGGAGATCCCTTTGTGTTCAGTGAAGTTTTCCTTTCTTTCTTTTTTTTATGATTTTATGTTGGCAACAAGTGTTTCGCCAGAGCTCCTTACAGGAACATGCTTTACCATATATTGTTAATTTGGAGTGTGTACTTGATAAATGATAGTAGTCTTGCACAAGCAAAGCTATACAGAATGGTTGGGATTTATCACTGCTAACACCACACAGCCTTGCATACTCTACATACATATGATAAACACAGATTTCCTTGCGAGTACTTCCATTTATTTCTCACAGATTTAGAGCTCTTTTGGTGAATGGCTGGATAAACGAGGCTGCTTCCTTTCTTTTGTCTCTGTTTTACACTTCCTCATCCTTGTCCCAAATAACTTCATTCACCTCTCCTGTCTGATGTCAGGCATCAGTTGTAAGCAGCCTGGTTAACAGCCATGGTGACTTCCAATATTTCCAGGACTTAGGGAAAGTGATCGTATGCTGTGTAAAATTTATATGTAATTAATATTTTTGTAAATAAATGCAAAGGCAAATACATATGAGCAACACATCTAGACTATGTACTTAGTTGAGCACAGTACAAAGAAAATATATAAAATGTTAAAACTGAGAAATTATATTGTTATTTTTCAGAAAGCAGAGACAGAACTGAAAAACAAAAAACAAACCTGGTGGAACATTTCACGTTTGCTCAGGTTAGATAGTAACATGATGTGCTATCAAAAGACAATTCCAGATGGCTGAGTCATAGAGAAGATTCACCACTCCTTGAAAAGACAGCATGGGATGTAGTTTAACAAATAATAGCAAAGAACTGGGGGTTGTCACCGAAGAAGACTCTGAAGAAATGGCTGCATGCAAAGACTGAAAAAGCAGTACTGAATGGCCAATTCAGAATCCTTTGCTTATTTAGGACACCTGTATGGCCAAACTAGCTTTTTGCATTTATACTTAAGCACTGGTGTGCTGGTATTGCTGTGCCATCAGGAGTGAAACTGAGCTGATCACCAAGAAAAAGAGAAAACTGCAGATGTGATTGAGCAAGGTTGCCAGAGTAACTTGCTTTGATATGTATACACAGGATTTAGAGCAACATATACTTCCATCCAGACATCTTTGTCATGGAAGGACTTGACTTTTCCTGCAAGACAAACAACAGTCTTCACCTTTTCCAGCAACATGGCTCCATAGTCAAAGGGTTTGGTTTCCAAACTGGCAAGCCTGCAGTCCAGACCTGCCATACACTGATAACAGCATACAAGAACATCTGAAAGCATCATTAAAATAAAAAAACCCCCCACAAATGTATAAAACTTTTTATCACAGTCCTAATGTTTGATCCTTGTGTTGTTTTTAAGTTCTCTTGTTGTTCTTGTATATAAAGCTTCGAGTTTTGTGGTCCAGAGCGAGTTTTTTGTCAGTGTGTGTACTAGTTGTCGTTTGAATTATTCTCGTTTTACTTTGAGAGCTAGTTGTTTTTGTGCTCCGCTTTGAGTTGTTCCACTGTTGGGTTTCAAAACATCAGCCATGTTGTTAAAAGAAGGCATCAAATACAAAACGAGTGCATAATTTTGTAACAACTTTTGTTAAAAGTAAGTTGTACCAATGATGTATCAGTAAAACGGATGACATTTAAGTGTGGCTGATAATTATCTGTTGTGTTTTGTGCTAAATGTTAAAATTGTGCAAAATAAATATGTGCAGAATATTCAAGAAACAGCAGCCACCTGCGCTCAGGAGTGCATCAGAAAACTATTGTCGCTTAACACAGGCAGTCGCTGCATCCAAAAATTCACTTGAAATTGTTATTATGTAAGGAGAAAGCCATACGTCACCTCTGCGCAGAAATGCTGCTGAGTTCTCTGGGCCCAAGCTCATCTGAGATGGACTGAAAGACTGTGGAACTGTGTGCTGGGGTCAGATGAGTTCATGCTTCAGCTCAGTTTTGGAAAAACCAAGCGTTGAGTTCTCTGTGCCAAAGATGAAAACAACCATTCATGTTATTATCAGCAAAAGTTGCAAAAGCCAGCATCTGTGATGGTATGGGGGTGCATTAGTGCCCACAGCATGGCTGAGCTGCATGTTTGTGAAGGTACCACTGACTCTGAGGCATATATTAGGATTCTAGAGAGAGACGTGCCAAGGTGATGTCTCTGCCCACCCCATGCTTATTTCAGCAGAACAATACCAGACCACATTCTCCAGTCTACAACAGTGTGACTTCATAGACACAGAGTGCACATGTTTGGCCGGCATTTCAGGTCTATCTCCTATTGAAAATGCATCATGAAGAGGAGAATCAGACAACTGCGATCATGGCCTGTTGAGCAGCTGACGTGTTATATCAAGCAAGAACGGCCACTCCGGAACCAAGGTGGTGCTTGTACCCCTGTGATTGTCCATGTGTTGACCCGGTATTCAGGCGTTCGGGTGTGTGGACGCCGGGATGGTGGTGTTCATGTTCGAAAGTCGGAGGTTCGAGGATGACCGGCCGCCGTTAATAGCGCCGTAGCTCCGTCCACAGATGGTGCTAACTGGTGATCCGACAGCGTCGTTTTTCATGACCTGCCAGGCAGCGTCCGGGAAACCAAAATTTTTGGGTTCAGGGGGAGGTATCGTCGCAGGGTTGATGCTGCTGCTGGGCGGTTTCTGGGGGCTCCGATCTCGGCTTGCTGTGTGGACTGGGCCTTCAGTCCTCTTCGTCGCCTGACGCCGGTGGCCGGGGAAGAGGACATCGGGGGCAAGGTGTTGTGCTGGGCCGGAGGTGGGCCCTGACCAGCCAGCACTACCCTTGTATGGGGCACCGGGTCCTGGGGCAACGCTATTTTGTTTCACTGTATATTTATATGTAGTTGAAATGACAATAAAGGAATCCAATCCAATCCAAAAGTTGCCAAACTGTAACAGTGAGAATCCTCAGTTCTAAAATTATTAAAATGTGTTATTACAGTAAAAGGAAAGGTGATAAAACACTAAAGTAAAATGTATTGCAGCTTTAAAACTTTACATTTTTGTTTATTTACAAAATACAATGAAGCTGATCAGTAAAACTATTGAAAATCTTTTCTTTGTACCTCTCTCTAAACAAAGGTTCAGATGAATTATCATATCACAGATGGTTGCTTTTATTGCCTTTTGGAAAGTATCCCAACTTTTCTGGAGACTGGGTTCGTATACGTGTTTGTGATTCTGAGTGTGAGCACACAGTATGGGAAACACACACAGTCTTGGATGCTGAGAGGTTTAAATGAATTTGTGTGTGAAATGTGTGTAAATGTGTGTAAGTCGGTTTCTCGAGGCTGGAGTCTGTCATTGGGTGAGAGGCAAGGTACACCCTGGACTGGTTGCCAGTCTGTTGCAGGGCGCAGTATACACGTGTAAGAGGGGAAGTTGTATTTAGGTGAAAGGTGAACAAAAACTCTTTTGAACTATGGCACTGTGAGCTAAAAACTACGTTTGAGTTAAAATCACATATAGTAAGTGTGTGCAGGTTTAGATGATTTTTATGCGTGTCTTTGTCCTGTTTTTGCCTCCTGATGGTGTATGCTTGTGCTCTGTTTCTCCCTCTCTCTCTCTCTCTCTGTGTGTGTGTGTGTGTGTGTGTGTGTTCAGGCAGATTGTGTCTCTTAACTCTCTGACTCTGACTCTGAAGTCCTAGAAATTTGTTGGCAGTTTGTTCAGGAGAATAGGCTCTGAATTATTCACTTATTATTCTCTGAAGCGAGCTTTTTTTTTTTCTATATTTTTTCAACCTCTTAGCATTTATGTTCAAAAATGTAAGTGTCTGCTAGTGTCCCTGATGCAGCTGGAAGAAATATTGAATAATCAGTTTTATACATCTAACTTAATATGACATTAAGTACAGCAGAATTAAAAGGAAGCCCTTCACAATGTGCCTGAGCTTTGTCTGTGAAAGAAATGAAATCAGACTTGGTGCTTGGTCCTCATCAAAGACACTCAGGATGACAAAAAGCATTCTTAATTTAGCTCAGGCTCAATTGATAGACATTTTAATAGGCTACGTTAAATCTTCAGTCTTTCAAAATGGAAGCTGAATTACAGGAAACATCATTTAGCGAGTACTGAAAGTTGTGGGTAGTGTGGTTATGCGGTGTTAGCACAGTTGCCTCACAGCAAGAAGGTCCTGGGATTGAATCCACCAGCCAGCTGGTGTGTGGAGTCTGCATGTTCTCCCGTGCCTGCATGGGTTCTCTCTGGATACTCTGGTTTCCTCCTGTGCAGTCCAAAAGCATGCGTGGGGTTAGGTTAATTGGTGATTTTAAACTGACTATAGGTGTGATTATGAGCATGAATGGTTATCCTGTCTCTTCGTGACAGACTGGCAACCATGTGCATGGTGTAGCACCCCCAACCTTGAGTTGGATAAGAAGATAGATAAAAGGTAAACTAAGCTTTAAGTAAGCGTACAGTATATGCTGGAAAGCTTGTGGAGAACAAAGAGCCACAGATTTATGGATAAGGTGGTTTTTAAACTCATTCCACATTCAGAAACAGATGATTTCTCCCAGACTGCTCATCAAAACCATCCACTAATGCCCAGTAGTCCTCCTCTCGCCCGTCACTTATATGTCCAATCCTCATTCGTCAACCTCTGGGAAACTTTTGTGGATGCTGGTTGTCGTTTAACAAGAGAGACATACTTTGGTGTCAGCAGGACCCGATTGTGGTCAAATCTGCTGAGTGGAGGAATGGCAGTGGTACTGCATGCATTAGTAGTACTTGCATGCAGCAGGACTCTGCTGCCTCTAGTCAGTAGGACAAGTGACATACTGTTGAAAAGTTGGTAATATTGTTTCCAGTGACACATTGTTAAAATCTCCAGTAATAGAGATAAAAGCACCAGAATGCTGGGTTTGCAGGTGTGCTATAGTGGACTGAGTGATGTCACATGCTACCTCTGCATCAGCTGATGGCTGCATCTAAGCAGCAGCAATAACAAAGGAGAATTTGCTCAGCGAGCAATACGTACACGTTCCACAGTAACATGCAGCCACAAAGCACATAATACTACACTCATGGTATTCCCTCTGGGTCTTCATCAGCTCTCCAAGGTCAATTCATCTTATTACCCAAAGACTTCACATTCTCTGTGATGGCAGCTGGAACAGGCTGTTTCCAATATCCCCCTTTTGCTCTTTGCTTAGCTCTAGCTTTGTAGCTCCTCTGGGATAACAGGTCTTATTCCATTCAGTAGCACTGGTGCACTCGGTGCCATCAGCTGGTCCCTTATACAAACAATGAAGCTCTTCAAAAACAAAACAGAGAATCAAACAATGGGCCACAAGGACATCCAACTTGGTGGTAGTGCATTGGCGTACTGTCTTTCCTCATCTGGAGAGCTGACATATCAGGTGGTGTATATAATTCTGTAAGAGGTTACAGCTTCAGAATTGGATGGCCATGTCTCCAAACTATTCTGTCTATCCTGGACAGTTATTTCTGGGGAAGGCAAGCCCAGCCTCCTTATGCATTCTGTAATAAGTCATAACCACACAGAAAACCACAGGTTTGATTCAGTTAATGAGATAGCAGCCTTTACAACACATAAGGATTCAAAATACTTTGCATGAACATACAGTAAAATGTGGGTTGTGTCTGAGTGGTAATAAGTATTGGGCCACCTACACATTACACCTACAGGAGCTTTTATGGAATCCCATTCTAATTCAGTAGGGACTAATATGGAGTTGGTCCCACTTTGCAGCCAGAACAGCTTCCACTCTTCTGGGAAGGATTTTTACAAGATACAGGAGTGTGTCTCTGGGAATTTTTCCTCACTCGTCCAGAGGAGCATTTGTGAGGTCAGACACTGATGTTGGACGGGAGGGCCTGGCTCACAATCTCCATTCTAGTTCACCCCAAAGGTGTTCAACAGGGTTGAGGTCAGGGCTTTGTGTGGGCCAGTCAAGTTCTTCCATCTCAAACTAATCCAACCATACCTTAATGGTGCTTCCTTTGTGCACTGGGGGACAGTCATGCTGGAACAGAAAAAAATCTTCCCCAAAGTGTGCCCACAAAGTTGGAAGAAGAAATTGTCCAAAATGTATAAGCTGAAGCATTAATATTTCTCTTCATTGGAACTAAGGGGCCCAGGCCACCCCTAGAAAAACAACCCCATAGCATTAACCCTCCTCTGCTCAACTTTACATTTGGCACAATGCAGTCAGACAGGTAACATTCTCCTGACATTCACCTAACCCAGACTTGTTCATCAGACTGCCAGACAGAGAAAGGTGATTGGTCACTCCACAGAGCGCATTTCCACTGCTCCAGAGTCCAGTGGCCGGCTTAAGAATAGCTCTCCAGTTTGCAGGGTGGATGAGCGACAGGTGCGGCGGCCAGGACTCCCAGGTGAGCCCACGAGTAATTAGGTCAGGGCCGCCACACCTCCTGGAGAGCGATAGGGAGAGAAAGAAAGAGGGAGGAGAGAGAACATACAGACACAACAAACACAAAATGCATGACAAGCCGACCAGGAGGTGGAGGTCATGACATTTTCATTAGTCATCCAGGCATGAAATTTTGATTGCAAGCATTTACAGCACAGGTAATTCACACAGCTCAAGTTACTTGGTTGTCGCCATCGTGCACTGGAAGGATATCTATTCTAGCATGTATTTTCAATGGCAGGAGAAACTAGAGTGCCCCGGAGAAAACCTGCGCAAGCATGGGGAGAACATGCAAACTTCACACAGAAGGGCCCTGCCTGGGTTTTGAATCCAGGACCCTCTTGCTGTGAGGCAACGGTGCTAATCACTGAACCACCATGCTTATCTTACCTTACAATAAGCCCAACATATAAATAAATAAAAAGAGTCTAATATAGAAGTCTCTATTATGTCACCTGTTTGAGAGTGTCAAATAAGCGTGTCACGAAAAAACCCTGACTTCACTATGATTTTAGTCATAAGCGATAATCAAAAACAAAATTTGGGCCTACTAAAGTATTGTTAATGCAAACTACACTCACACTTCATAATCTAGAGGGTTTAAGACCTTTTTGTCCACAGTGTTGATAAGAAAAGCCAGACCAATTATATCTGCTAAAAATCAGTAAATTAACATTACTCCGCATTGCTAGAATTGTAGAATATTAGGATGCTGCACCATACCATGAACCACAAAGCCTCAACCATGGCTTAGGGTCAGTGCAAAACCGTCTGTTGGTAAATGTATATGCATTTAAATGAGTTTGTCTTTCATTGTTCAAAATTTCAAATGTTTTCTTCTTACAGTGAGGAGAGCCATTTGTAGTGTTTCAGGTTTTTATTCATGTTTCTACACAGAGATCAGTCCATATTTAAAGGAACACACAGCTCCATTTTTACTTTGTAGTATCAGCACTGCTACATACACTCTTAAAATATCTGTAAAAATGCTTTGGTTAGGATTGAGAAGTTTGAGATTGATGTTAGAATCTTACATTAAAAGCAAGACTGATATGCACATTTACACACATGGTGCAGTAATTCCATGTATTGGTAAGGATCTGATGGCAAATAATGTTTTGTGTTCTTCTTCTGCACATCCTACAGGTCAGCTGTTGCACACAGATTCAGGTTCACTAAGTGGAATAGTTTGTAAAAATCCTGTGCTCCACCTGAGCTGTCAGTTTTATCCAGTGAACAGCTGCCGCAGTCAACAAGACCATACGCAGCAATTCCTAAATGAAGATTTTTTTCCCTTATATCAATAATACATTGATTCAGTTTCAGCTGCAGGAGCATCTGAAATGCCATGTTGTTTCTGTGAGAAACATATGTGCACAGGCTGTGCTTAATCTGTATTATTTTAGTTATTTATAGATTGCTCACTTCTTCATGGGGTTTGTTCATTTTTGACCTGTTGATCTTCTTGGTAAAAGGCTGGCTGCATGTTTGTCAACACATTTGCACACTGTTAGCAGATCCCTCACAGAACTTTCCATTCCTATCGTTGGAGTTTTGCAATTGTGGCAACATACTAATTTACCCAGCTTAGTAAATCCTGTTTTATTTAGTGTTGTCAAATCTTGGGTAAAATTATCTCAGAACAACAATGGACTCTGTGCAGATTAAAAATGTGATTAGCATTCGGTGGCAGCCTGCACAGGGTCATTGTCTTTTTTTATTTTTCATTCATAGCTTTATTGTTTTAATATTGAAAATATTCAAATTATGGAATAAAACATTGCCAAAACATTGTAAACCCCAGAAGGAAGTGATACCTAAAAGAGGGTTTCAGGGCCAGTTTCCTCTCATATTAATTGGTATTAACTACAATAAAAGAATAGTTGCATTGATAGGACACAGAGCTAAAGTAAATATTATAATATTTCTACTCAAGAAAAAAACAAGCCTGGTAACTGCAGAAGTCATATAAGAGGTACTGTAAACACATAACAATCATGGAAGGTCACCATCTGAGAAGTAAACATTCCTGTTTTCTGTTTGGTAAAAGCTGTTTCTTTTATCAATATAAATACATTTTTCTCATTTTTCAACTCATTTTTGAATTTGTGAGTTACGAAAATGGGCTTTTTAATAGGTATATAATAACTAAACAGTATGACTGTGCTTTTGGGAGATAAAGAGAGCAAAAATGGTCTGTGGAATAGTCAAGTAGCAAATCAGTTGTGAGCATGAGCTCTTTTACTAAAAAAGTATCGTTGCTTACTAACTAATAAACGTTTTATCCACATTAGAGATAAATGTATCACAGATTCTAATCTACTCTCTTCCAGTAAGTGTAATTGGGCCTCTTTCCTGCTCATACAGACTTAGACTTGTATCAACCACTTCATCGGATGGGAAAATTTACCATATAGCGTACAATCACAAGCTGACTCTTTACCAGCGTGCTCATTTGAGTTTGGCTGCAACAGTTGATGGCAGCATGACGAACATCAGATCAAGCACTTATCAGAGGAAGTAAACAGTACTTACATGTGTAAATTACCTGCAGTAATATAGGATATTGTATCATACAAATGTAAGACATTTTGTTTCCTGTCAGCTAATGCCTGTAAACCCATCAAGGAAATCCTTGCAAAATAAAAAAATGGTGGCATATGTAGAGGCAGCAACCAAATGATTATTTTAAGATGCACAGGGGAGCGAGCTGTAACAACTTTCTGACAGTTTCATCATGCATTACTACACAGCAGTTCCTCCTAAAATTGACATTGTTGGCTTTGATCAAAGCCCAAACAGGGCTGTGACATTCTGAAAGAGGTGTTTCAAATGATTTCTGTGACAGAGAGCATAGTTTCGAAACACTGACAGTGCTTCAAAGGATATAATATCTAAGTGAGTCTGTGTGTAGGTGCATGCCTACGGTATGAGCGCCAGCCCTGGCGCATGCTCATTGAGAGTGGTTCGCTTACATTGACACGTGTGATTCAAATGCCATACAAGAGAAACATTTTCTGTACAATGCACGACATGTATTTTCAGATGTTGTCATTGGATGTTATCCCGCATAATCTCCACTATCATACTATTGCACATTAAAATGAAATGACTTGCAGTGCTGATGTGTATATTTCATCATGCCTTGTTGTTTAGTTTTCCCCCCTCTGTGATGAATCTGAGCTGTGCCCTTGTTGAGGCATTGTCTGCGGGTAGCGCAGTGAGTCTGACTGATTGATGGCAGACAGTGGCTGTCACCCCTGGAGAGTAAGCATTTCTGTGTCGTCTCCCCACTGAAGGTCCTGTTGAGCTTGTTAAGGGAGAAAACACTTTTTGTTTATAGCCACTCTGACGGCACCGGCTGACAGCTCCTGCTGAAGAGGAGATAGACTCCCTCTGGCACACTGCTCCCTCTCTCTTTCCTCTGTCTTTGTCTCACCTTTCTGTCTCCCTCTCTATTCCTCTGTCTTTCTCTCCCTCCACTGTCTCGCTCCGCTGTTGTGAAATTTGGTGAAATAAGCATGGTGATTTAAAATGCAAATGGCAATCCCTGCACACAAATCCACAGAAATCTGCTTCACCCATCTGGATAGCATTAGGTGAATGAAACACAACCAGAAACAAGATTTTTCTCTCTGCTCAAACAAACTTGGTCAAATTCCCAATTCGTGGAAATAAGAACTTTTTAACTCACTATTCAGTTTTCAAATATATATTTACTTTGGCCAAAACTTTACCAAACCTAGAGTACTACAGTTACATTTAGGGTGGCAGTGGCCCAGTCTGTCAGAGGATCTGGTTAGGAACGAGAAGGCCCCACCAGTTCAAGATCCCATACTGGACCAATGCCTATGGTGGTGGACTAAAGACCAGACCACAGAACCCCCCCCCAAAACTATGCTCCTGTAATGGACTGCTATGTTTTGACACTACATAATTCTGGTTCTGCTGTCTGTTGTGCATGCAAAAGTGTGTATATACAGTATAACAACTAAAAAGGGTGTTTTGGTTTGTAATTTTCCCCATCCAAGTTTCAATAAAGTATGTTCTTTCTTTCTTTCTTTCTTTCTTTCTTTCTTTCTTTCTTTCTTTCATGATGTATTCCGTGCTAGTTTTTGTCTCTGAGAGGCAGTTTCTGAGAAACAAGACTGCTGTTATTTTACATTTTTATTACCTTCAAGCGACACTTTGAAAAGACAAAACCAATAATAAAAATGCTCCGCATTTTATAAAACATCAAGGCTCTGTAATTTTAAGCAAACATTCCTCAAACAGAAGGAATTAGCAAATTTGTTGGGGACTATTTTCAGATGTGTGTTAATGCACCTTTGGCATTTCAGTGAGTATTTTATGGCAGTACATGTGATTTACTCAAAATAAACTACAGCCTGTGTGTTTATGCTAATGAAGTAGCATAGCACCCAGTGCATAAGTGTGGCTGGCTGATATGTTTTTAATAGTGAGGCACAATGGAACAGAGGAATAAACTATATTAGGCTTTGATTATACACAATATGCTTGTTACTCAGAAGGTTCAATTTGTTGTTGATGACTCTCTGTTGTATTTGTTGACTAGAAAAATACAGGATAACATCTCTTTAAATAGCCATTTTGGATTTTTGTCATCCATCTGTCTATTTTCTTAATTGCTTATCCAACTTAGCTCTGCTGGGGGGGCAGCCTATCCCAGCTACCATGGAATGGGAGGCAGAGTATGCCCTGAACAGGTCTCTGGTCCATCACAGGGCTAACAAAGAGAGACAGAAAACCACATACTCCCATATCTACACCAATTGCCAATTTAGAATCGCCAATTGACCTAACAAGTATGAGTTTGAACTGTGAGAGGCCTCAGATGAAACGTATGAAAGCACAGGGAAAACATGTAAACTCAATGCACAGAAAGGTCCTAGTCAGCTCAAAGTTTCAAACTAGGAAACTTTTTGGGCTGGGAAGTGGCAGTGCTAACCACTGCAACACTACATTAATGAACCTCATGGGCAAATGTCTGCAATGAGTCTGCACTGCTATTATACTGTATATAACTCCACTCCAAGAGAGGACACACAACCTGTGTGTGCGCAAACAAACTCTTTCCATGATGAACTAGAACACCTTATAGATCTGGACTGAAAGACAACCATCTGTCCTCTCTGCAGAAGATGCAGCTGCAATGGGAACATTAGAAATAAATTATGTTTTTAATGTAGATTATTTGGGCTTCATGCCAAATAATATGTGTCATGGTAAATGAGGTATCCATAGTATGCAATTGGGATTTTAAAGTTTGCTTTTGTTTCTCCTCTTTTGTGTGGATATCTTGTCTTCTTTCTTTTAGCATGGGGAAATTATCTTGATGTCTTTGTTGATAAACTCACCACATTTTGTGTTTTCCGAGCGAACACACTCAGATCAGTGTACCCAGAATCACAGTCAGGTGAAATTATCTTGCAGCAGCTCAGCCACTGGTGAAAAATGGAAATATGTAATGAGTTCTCTTCTGGGAAAGCTTAAAGGAGGGGAACAAACAGCATCCAAAATTAACGAAGGTGAAAGTGCCCAAATGCGTTCTCTTCTCCATCTTCAGAATCCCACCCCCTTTTCTTCTTCCTTCCTCCATCTATTTATGTAGTCACCTCGACTGGGAAGCACTTCAAGCGAGGCCTCTTTTCACTCCCAGATGGGCTCGCCACAGAGAGCTGTGTTTGTCTTTATCTCTGTTTGTATATGAATGTGAGTGTTTCTGGAGTGATCTGCGGCTGAGTGCCATTTGAAGTTGTAAAGCCAAGCGTCTAAACATGGCCCGACACTGAGTCATCTGCTTTTTGATCACTGTGCACCTGATGTGAATCTCATTCGTGCCCCTCAAAGAGCAAGAGGGAACCTGCATGCCTCGACTCCTCTCAGTCTCTCTGCGTCGAGTCCTCTCTTTCCTCCACCCACACCTGGGGAGTTGGTGTCCCAGAGCAGGGTGATGTGGAAGCTCCCCCTGAGCTGTGAGCAGGGGAAGGCTTCAGATTCCTGGTGTTGTACTAACACTGCCATTTAAAATAAAAGAAACATGAAAGTCTTTTTGATGTTCAAGGGAATTCACCTTGCTCTCAACGGCAGCAAGAGCACAACCAACAAGCAGCCGACGGACAGGCACATGTGGTCAAACCCTCGCTCAAAGAGATGATCGTCTGCTTTAGGACTGTGCCTGTTTGAGCTAATCTGTCAAATAATTATGATAATATTAATCAAATTGCTCCACAGAGCATACATTTTTATTTTTATATGGTTATGAAGCACTCATTTCACACATTATAGTCATTGTTTACCCTAGTGTAGCATCATGCAATATTTATCCCTATGGCAGTAGTCTACCCACATTCAGCCATCACTGTCATACAGCTAGCTGCTGAAAGCTGTGCAGTTCACCAGTTTAACAGCTTTGGGAGCATTCACACCCTGCCCTTGCTTTGGTACTCTCAAGGCATCTATCCAAATCTACCAAAATTCTCACTGCGTAGGCAGCAGGGCTTTCTTTAGAGGGTTGTAAAAGGCAAGTTTTGTGAACTGCAACAGGATATTGCTGGAGAGGCTGTGTAGGTGCTGCATGTCCTCCACTCGTCTGACAGGTAGAGACAGAGTCTCAGAGGAGGCTTAGCAAACAGGGATCTGAGCATGTTCAAATGGTATCTTGGACAGAGCAGACCGTTCCGTACTTATCAAATGTCACTACAAAGAAGACATAAGGAAATGTCAGTTTCTATGGGTGGTTCTCTGTATGTGTATATGTGAGAAAGAAATCAAGGGTGTACGTGAGACGGAGTGAGACAATGACGGAGCAAGAGTGGTAGAGCCAGCATTGTAGCAGACATGATTGCATGCCTTGATCTTTCCTATGGCAAGAACAAGACCTCAATCTCTCACTATCTCCCCTTTAATCAAATCCCTACCTTTTTGCCTCCCTGCCACAAAACTGTCACAGGCTGAAAATAAGCCCTTTCCTTATCAAAGAGCCAAGGGTTCAATTGATTTCCAGGCTAGGAGATTTTATTTTTATTATTTTTTTTTTTATTCAGAAACTTTAAAGCCAAAAAAAAGAAAAAGAGAGAGAAAGAGAGAGCGAGAGCGAGAGAGAGAGAGAGAGAGAGAGAGAAAGAAAGAGAGAGAAAACACC